>SNQJ01S0044928.1:79857-93359 GCA_010110895.2 Picea sitchensis
TATAATCTTTTATTGTTAATATTTAATATAATTAATTATTATTATTTTTATTATTAATTATTATTATTAATTACAAATGTATAATATAATTAATTATTATTATTTTTGTTATTAATTATTATTATTATTAATTGCAATTTTATATAGACATCTTATCTAGCCGGTAGTGACTAGAATCTAATTTCTACATGGTATAAGCACTGACAGTATTTTGCCCTGCTTAATTGTGTGATATTTAAGTAGGGTGTGTGATCTTCAAGATCTAGATCAGATCAAATCAAATCAAAGAAGAGCAAGATCCTATTCAAAGAGGAGCAATATATTATTTGTGCCTTTATTTATATGTGTTTTTATTTATAGGCCATTTTCTAATGAAGTGGGTTAACTTAGAAGTAATCTTCTCTCTTTATTTTTTCGACAAGTTCTTAGATGATTCAGTTTTAAATTTCCGACTAATCCAAATTTCTGATCAGATCGCCTCCCCTGTTAGGATAGTAACCCGTGCGCCCACATGTGAACTCCAAATATTGCGGAATCGAATATGTTCAACAATGAACAAAGGCATGCTAGCCATGGGCATGGACGGAGATCACAAGCGTTTGAAACAGAGATGTAAGATTGTCAATCTCGCGAGAAAATTTCTGCGTTCAGGCCGCATTAAGGCCTCTGTTAGGTGTTCGAATCTTCTTGCGAAAGGACATATTGGCTTCCATTTAGCTTGCCTTGATTTCAGTTTTGTGGAGGATCGGAATGGAAAGAAGTTCCCTGCGAAGGACGTTGTGAAGGGCTTCTTCGTGGCGGTGTACGTGGGGATGACCAAGAAGCGATTTGTGATCCCTGTCTTCTACTTCAACCACCCGCTCTTCGACTGTTTCGTTTTTGTGTTTTTAAAGATACATGGTATAATTGTTTGACAATTTATTGGAGGTTATTGACAGTTTCATGTTGTTGTTGTGATGCAAATTTTAGTTTCAGTTTTTTTGTTGCTGCAATGGAACTTTCAGTTTCAGTTGTAATTTTTTTTTCTGTTTTTTCTTTCCTTCTAAGCTAAACACTATATTGGTGTATGGACTTCCTTGTTTGTGGGATGCGACCTATAGTTTCAACTTTAATGTCTTTTGTTACTGTAATGGGACTTTCAGTTTCAGTTGTAATTTTCTCTTCTGTTTTTTTTTTCCTTCTAAGCTAAACACCATATTGTTGTATGAGACTTCCTTGTTTGTGGGATGCTACCTTTAGTTTCAGCTGTGATGTCTTTTGTTGCTGAAAAGGGACCTTCAGTTTCAGTTGTAATTTTCTCTTCTGTTTTTTCTTTCCTTCTAAGCTAAACACCATATTGGTGTGTGAGACTCCCTTGTGGGATGCCACCTTTAGTTTCAGCTGTAATGTCTTTTGTTGCTGCAATGGGACCTTCGGTTTAGATTGTAATTTTTCTCTTCTGCTTTTTCTTTCCTTTTAAACTAAACACCAGATTGGTGTATGAAAGCTCCTTATTTATGGAACAAGAAATTCTTCAAACACAGAAATTTGATTACTAAAGTCTACAAAAATATAAGTAGTTATCCTTTTTGATTTGAATCTTTAGCATCTTAATAGTAAAAACAATCTTTCTTGATGATAAAAACACACTTTCTTAACTATCAAACCCACTAATATCCAATTATATTTTTTCTTATCCATAAATATCAGAATGTTTGTCATCCCCAAACGATTAAATATCCTAATATCAAAACAATATATGAAACATTACATTTCTACCAAGTTCTTTGATAAAAGCATTGGTACCTCGCTAGAAAGAAATCTTCAATATCATTATGGTAAGTTCGACTAAATGTAAATTTGTCTTTCACAATTATTGGTGACAAAGATAAGATATCAATTATTGGGAATTCACTTCGTTGACATTTGGCTGTTCGATTGAGCTAACGATGGCGTCAAGTGGTCATCAGGGCATCGAGAGCGATCACATTTCAGGTTTATGAATTACACGGCTTGTCAAATCTTCTTTCATTCATTTGCTGAGAATATCTTTCAAACCACGTTCTTTCACTGCTTTTCTCCTACCCATATCTCGAACCAACGAGGAAATATTTTACACGGACCKWGTGCAATCAGACTTCATTACAATTATYTAGATGAATTTCATTTCTGCGAGTGTATTAAATTGCACTACCTCCTGTTTTATTCGTCCCCGGAGTTGTTGTATTCAATGGCTCCCCCACGCCTTTTCTCTACCAATCTTCACAGCCATTACAAAAATCATGACACAGATTCAGAAGTACTGAGAAGGAAAGCATGCAGTGGGCATTTATATCTGATCTACTTTATTACAACTTACCAGATAAGAAAAATCACAACATGAATCAATTACCAGTAAGATGGGGATAGTATTGAAAGCTTGTGTCTGGAACTATGGAGGATGCACGTACCTTCACTCCATCATGTAAAAGGGATTGCAGGCCTTCGAAACGCGTATTAACCTGCTGTACCTGCCAATACATACTAATTCTTAGGCACCAATCTTGCATTGCATAGGCCTTAGTTTCCACTGCTTGTCTCATAACCTTGTGAATGTAAAGGATATATTTTACATATAATTGCATTAAATTGATACCCAGCAAATTATCAGATCAAAAAAGTAAAATCCTTCACTATCAATGCGCATATTTTCAATGTTAGTTTCAGTAGATATCTAGCCACAACGCCAAAACATCACTAGATGAGAGAAAAAATGCATCTTCGAACTTTACAAGGTTTTCGGGTTCTTTACCTCAATGTCACCAAGGCTTTCAACTTGCAGTTGCAGGTTCTGTTCTATATTAACTTCACTTTCCAGAACACCACTATGCTACATTAAAATATGTATATATGCCGGAGCAGTTTACAAACCCCCCCAAAACAACTACAATGGTTTCAGAGGAAATATAGTATAACCTTATGATCCCAAGTAGGTGTCTGGCATGTTATCAAACTCTTTTAAATCCTTTTATCGTATATACATGTACATTTGCATTTATATTCAACATATACTGAATTTATTCTCCATATTCTAAGCTCACTGCTGCTTCTGATTGTGCAATCTCTCCTATGTATATGTGTATTGTCTGTTATTTCCGAAATTACTGGTGCCTTTCAACCTTGAATAACATCTTAATATTTTGTAATGACAAACAGCTTTGTGTGCCTTCCGGCCTTTGAGTAATATCTTAATATGTTGTAACGACAAATAACTTTGTTGCTATGCTACATGACGAAAGAACATTCACAGAACAAATCTATAAAATGCCTGACATACCTCTGGTCTGTGAATAGGAGAGCTTGCCGTGTCTTGGAGCCATAGAGCAAGTTCATGCTCTTCCTCGTTTTTCTTCACTTTCCTCAATTTATTCCTTGTGAAATTCACATCCACGGAGGAACAGGATGCCATGCATTCGAAATCCTCATGCTTACCATGAGCACCACGCTTTCTTCTAGAATCTAAGGAATACGATCCAGCAGCCTGCCGGTCCTGCTGCAACTGAATATCCTCCACAGGCAGGGGCAGAGGCAGCTTTTGGGGACCAGACGAAGCGTCGGAGGCCATGGAAGAGTCGTCCTCGTTGCCTGTAATGCTCGATGCCTGATAATCGTAACTTGGGTTTCTTTCAGCATTCTCTGTATCGTGCGAATTTTTCTTATGTTGCTTCTCCTTCTCCATATCAAACTGGTTGCTCGCACATTTATTTCTCCAGCTATCTAGAGACTGATCGAAATACATTGTCCACCCAGACTCAGAGATCTCACTGCTCATACTCCCTGCATCCTCCCTTTGCACATACTTGCATGAAGCAGTAGAAACAGCAGCCGGCTCTGCAAATGTAGGGGCGATTAACAGTGTCGGCGAAATACGCTCCATATGATCACTCGGCAGACTCACTCACCATAAAATTTCTGGTCAATATTCCCCAACTCAAAACCCACCATAATCTCGGCATCCATATACCTACAGGTCTAGTGCCTCAAATGTGAACACTAGTTTCCCCTGACTCTAATTCTTAAACATTATTTAAAAAAAATCCAACCTTGAGTCAATAGGGATATCGACCAGCACCACAGATTTCTCGACATGTTGGGTTGGACGCGCGTCACCGTCACATGGACCCATTGCTAATTTCTCTGAATACTTCCCAGTGACTTGAAATTATTACTCGCTGCCAAGTGCATCCGACGACCTTTATTCTAGGGAAACCGAATGGGAACGCTTCACGGGATCGTACGGTAGCATACCGTCCACGCACAGCTGTCCCTATTTTTTTTGTTGGTCACGTCCTTTCTTTCATTCATTATAGAGATGGAGGGGTAAGGTGGGTTTTTCTTTAAAACCCTAGTTTAAACGTTTTAAGAAATGATTATTTTTTCTGGGGATATTTGTCTGAAATTTGGTTATAAATTATTAGATTCTTTGATTTGAGTGATTATTTTTGTATAATCAGAGCATCTCAGGGGTTTTTCAGCAGACTGAATCCATTTCTGCATTCAGAAATGGGTTTTGAAGAACAAAAAATAGTGATTAGTGTAAATTTATATAGTCAAATTGTGTTATGGACTCTGTGGTTAAGATCACATGTTCTAAATGCTTTGAAGGTTTTTGAGGGTGTTGAATCCATTTATACACTTAAAAACTTCATTTAAACAATGTAAAATTGTGATTTCACCAATAATTGATTTACCAAATTTCATTGATAGTAATCAACATAAGTGAAAAACTTAAAACATTTAGATTATACCTTTTTTTTTACCTATAAAACCATGACTTTATATTATATTAAATTGTTTGTTTAACAAAAGCTCTATTGAAAATGTGAACATATTAAATATATATATATATATATATATATATATATATAATAGAACTAACTTAATTTAATATAAAATAAAATAATATATATTTTAGATTCCTTCATACTTAATTAGATTCATCTTCATATTTGATAGAGAAATAATATAATTTACGGTCAAAATGTAATATATCATAATATTACATTTTGTGATATACCAATTAGGTTTTAGTGGATGTTTATCATCATCATCATAAAAAAAATCAAAATATAAAATATAAAAAAATTATTTAAAAGCGTACACGTATTGACAATGGGCACATTTAATATGTTTTTAGTACTTAATCAGTTTTATATGGACACGATTAAATATTGTTGGAATATTCTTAGTCGTCCCAATAAATCAATGGTTGTGATTTCAACCACTAACTTCCTCACTATTATAAAGACATCAGTTTACATGTGTATTTTTTTACTTTTACTTAATCATATTTAAAATTTACTATGATGACGAGCTGATTGCCACCTCTGAGTCATTAACCTTTCATTTTTTGGGTGAGATTTTCCTGCCTAGAGCTCTTACCGCGTCACTACAATCAAAATGTAATATATAAAAAAAATCAAAATATAAAATATAAAAAAATTATATCATAATTTCAATTTTTAAAAATAATATCGTGTATCATGTTAATAAAACTTCTCATAATTATTAATAATCTAATCTAATTTCATTATGAGTTAATTACTATCACCTTGGAGTAACCGTTAAATACTATATGTCAATTATTATAATATTTACTTTTGAACCTAAATTTCATCATAAGGTAACTACGATGATTTTGGAATGGAACTATTAAAAATTTCTTCATAAGGTAACTACGATTATTTTGGAATGGAGCTATTAAATTAACTATATGTGGATTATTATGATATTTATTTTTGAATTTAAATTCATCATTAGTTACTTTTCAATAAAACTATTAAATATTATATGTAGATTATTATGATATTTAATTTTGAATCAGATTATAAAAATGAAACTATTAAATAATATTATGTTTATTATTATAATATTTATTTTTAATTAAATTTTAAGATGTTAAGAAAGTTGATTTTGGAATGCAACTATTGGGATGCACTTATATTTATTTTTTTATCACATTACCATACAATAATTAAAATAAAGAAGCATGCATGTAATATAATGCCAATGCCAATTACAAGAGTGCAAATTTATCATTATTTACATTATCTCTAAGTTAGTAATATCTCCAAATAACTTATGTAATAACACCAAAACATTATTGTGATATATGCTTTTAAAATGTTTTTATATTTATTCTGTTTATTTATATTTTTTAAAACTAAAACTAAAAATATTTAATAACTAATTTATATACAAAATTTAAATAAACAATCTTAAGCCAGTTTTTTTCTTTGATAAAGTCTGCATTTGGATTATTCAAAAGTTACAGCGTCCGTTTTCTTTACTGAAAGCTCCATATGGATAAGACATCTAACAACCAAAGCAAACAGTGAAGTCATAGTCTGACTCAATTCAAGTCAGGGTGAGGGTATGAAATGGACCGCCATGAATTCATTTTCTGTTCAGTCCACTCCAAAGAAGCTGTATTTCTTGGCTTCTCTCCTCCTTTGACAGGGTTGAAAGCGAAAGTCAAGCGGGTGGGTGAGGGGCGACGAGGCTCTGACTCCTGGATCCGTGATGTGAGGACATGAAATTGAAGGGAAGCACATGCACTCCACTGCTAAAAGAAACGGAAGTACGAGAGAGGACCGATTGAGACGCAAAAAAAGATAAGGCAGGCGGGAATGTGATCGTTGAATCAACTGGAAGCTTGTAACTGTCTGCCCGCTCCCATGTGCATATCTGAGCGTATCTTTCTTGTTCTGTGATTGCAAAATTGAGGATCAGATACGCCTGGCTGTCTGCGTGCAGCACGGTCATGCATGCGGGCAGATCGCTCTTCCTGAGACTTTCAGCGCCAGTAACCTTTCTGCCAATATTGCAGTGAGCAGCATTAAGTGCATGAGACTGAAAGCCGCCAATGTGGGCAGTGAGGTAGATCGTGTTAGATTTCCTCATAGTCCTGGCACGGTCACATCCTCGCAGGGCGTGGGCTAAACTATACCAAAAATGCCCTATTGTCGGCTGTTATTTTCTTGTTTCCGAGTTGCAATCTTACCAGTTGATAACTACGACCTAGGGTTTTAGGGATATATAGTCGAGAAATGTCCAAATCCATCAATCAAAGGGATTTCCCGGATTCCCAGTCAAAGAAAGGGAATTTTGTTAACATGACTGCTCCCACTGCTCTGGGCTTTAGGGGCGACATGACTGCTCTGGACTTAATGGCTAACAATACACAGTTTGTTAGGCAGCATTGAATACTGTGTCAGGTGGTATATATATATGGTTGAAGGTATATAGTAAAGTGATTAGAGGGCTTTAGGGGCGACATGACTGCTCTGGACTTAATGGCTAACAATACACAGTTTTTTAGGCAGCATTGAATACTGTGTCAGGTGGTATATATATATATGGTTGAAGGTATATAGTAAAGTGATTAGAGGATGTATATATAGTTTGTTGCAGTATTATTGACGTATATATCAAGGTGATTCAACCTGTATATATAGTCTGTGGCAGAATTTAATGATGCTTAGCATGCTGTATAGTTTGTTGAACAGCATTGAATACTGTGTCAGGTGGTATATATAGTTGAAGGTATATATTAAAGTGATTAGAGGATGTATATATAGTTTGTTGCAGTATTACTGACGTATATATCAAGGTGATTCAACCTGTATATACAGTCTGTGGCAGAATTTAATGATGCTTAGCATGCTGTATATTGCTGGCCCACTGCTCTGTCTGAGTTTGAGTGATCAAATGTAAAAGGAGTGTTTTTCAAAATCATGTGGAAAATTTTTACACTTGCTTAAGCTTAACCCAGATCAAACCTACCAGTTATCACTTCTTATCAAACCTGCCAGTTACAATTACCCATTATTATAGTTAAAAAAAATTGAGTTAATACTTTCATTATTAGTTACCAATTATTATAGTTAAAAAAAATTGAGTTAATACTTTCATTATTAGTTACCAATTATTATAGTTAAAAAAAATTGAGTTAATACATTCATTATTGATGTAGCTCCTTATTTATTGTGGTAGTCATTCATTAGTGGTGCAGCAGCTTTTTGTTTAAGTTATATTTATTGTTGTTGTTTGGTTTAATAGAGTTATGGCCTGATCAAACGGTACTGCAGAATACAGTATTAAGTTTTTGGATATAATCTTTTTTGAATATTTTATATATTGTACTTTTAGAATTACACTTTTCTGAGTCATGCTCCTCGGTAGACCACATTGTTGTAGTGTTTCATTGATCTATATGAGGTTTGTTCCTCGATAGGTCATTGTAGTTATTTTACTGTTCATTAACATTTAATCTAAGCCTATTTCAAGGCATGTTCCTTTGGAGATGGTTGTTTTACACTACTTCAAGATTAGCTTTTCTAGAGATGGTTGTAGTGTTTTTACTGGTCAGTAATATGTCATTTAGATCTAACTTTTTAATTTGATTTTTTTTTTTTTGTTAGTTATTAGTATCTCATTCATTTGAATTTGCTTAATCCAAAATGGGTATGGATATGAAGAAAAACAAATGGTTAATAGACAACAATGCATACAAGTAATTTCATCATTAATTAAGATAGAAAGAAAAAAAAAAAAATACAATGTAAGCATTAGAAATCAAATTAAATAAAAAAAAGGAAAAAAAAATGAGAAAAAGAAAATTAAATAGGAGAGAAAAATGGGGAATGGAAAATGAAAGCACAAGAATGCTTTGCCTTCTCATTATCCCTATCTTTGCCTATATCATTTTTCTTTTTGTAATGGAACTCACAAAGTATTTTGGTCAAGAAGTGAAGATGCAAAAGAGGATTTGTTGTGTGGATTGTTGAATGACCCATGAACCTGTAGCCTGCATTGTACCTAAAATTGTCAAAATAAATACTTAGCAACTATTTGAAGTTGGGTTTTTAGGTTGGGTTTCCATGGTAAACATCATGTTCACCGTGTTATGAATATCTCTATGATTGTTGGGTAATCAATGAATGAGGGAATTTATGCCCTTAGCTATGTTTAATGGGCTACTCTTAGTTTTGTTTAATGGTTATAATGATGAATTCCAAATTATATTTCCCTTAGAATTATGTGAATACCAACAATCCAAAGGAATCTATTGTTCATTATGGTTGAGCTCTAAGATCAATGTCTATTATGATTTAGCTATTGCATTTGTCTCGATAAACTTCTAATTCCATCCATAGTTATTAGCAATATGTGGATATGGAATTCGTTGACATTTAAATAGGCCATACACAACAATTCTTAACTATTGAGGCTATATACAGCCATGAACAATCCCTGCGCACCCCATGATAGGTTGCAACTCTTCTCATTTGGTTGTATGTTAAATGTAAACCAACCATTGATATGTCTATCGAATGTAGATTTAGTAATAGCCTCATTCCCTTAAAGTGATGTAAATACAATGCGTCCCATTAATTCATATTTTGGTTTTTTTTCTATCTCATTTGAAATGCCATGTTAAATTGTCATGTATGTAAATGGGTTATGGGATTCTTATAAGAGAGAGCACATGAGACTCCTTGAAAATGGTGGTTGAATCATTGAAAGAACCAATATTGAAGTTTGCATGGCTTGGTATCCCTCGAGGGAACTCTATCCATAGTTTGTGTAATGGTTGTTCTTTTGTTAATATAAAGAAGATCACTTTAGTTGTTGGAGGATAAATACATGTGCATGTAATTCTTTGAGTTCGCATGTCTATTTGTAGTAAATACAACTCTTCATTCTTTTATTAATGATAGTTATATTGCTAGACCTCCTATGAAGACATATAGATATCATTGTTGGGTTAGTCCATCTCTTTTCTTTACTACAAATAGACATGAGAATTCCAAGAATTACACAAACATGTATGTATCCACCAACAACTAAAGGGATATGCTTTATTATTAACAAAATAACAACCATTGAATGAGAGAGTGATTTGAAAATAGGGGGCTAACTTGTTTTGCTATGCAAGCACCCTCTATTCCATTAAAATAGACTTTTCAGGACCTTGCTCAATGTCTTAGATATGCAAGAGGTTTTATGTGTCAAGTTCATGCTTATTATAAATGTTTATGTGTGAGGTCTTTAAAAAGTTAAATATGTGTTTTAAACAAATACACAATAAACATAAATTGCAGAAAATAAACAAGTAAACTCCCCAAAATAACAAGATGATAAAGGATTTCACCCCCAACTCGGCTACATCTCCTTGAGCCTCCATCAATGGACTAGGCTCTCTGGGATTAGTTTGTCAAAGATTCTTTTACAATATTCTTATCAACTCCAATGGATTTACTAACTATACCATTGGGTTCAGAATACATAAAAACCCAAAAAATGATTAATAGAACTCTGAAAACAGATCATGGCTCATCCGGGCATGACCTCTTCTACATGTGGCCTTGAGCTTCCCTGAGCTTCCTTGTGGAAAAAACACCTGTAAAAGTCCTCAAATGCCTCTGAAATCTATCCCAATGTGTTCAGAGCATATCAATTAGCCAAAAATGACTATTCAGTCATAGAAAACAGACTTGGGCTCATCTGAGCATGGCTTCCATCAATGGGGGCTTCAAGCTCCCTAGAGCTCCCTGAAACTTCAATGGTGTAAAAAATGAAAAATAATTCTTCAAATGCCTTTGAAAACAATTCCAATGGATTCAGAACATCCAAAAACCCCTAGCTGGGCTTTTTCGGCACATCATTTGGCCAAAAAATGAAGAAGTTAGGCCTCCTGTCAGTTTCCTCCTTCAAGCTTGTTGTCTCTGGTTTGCCAAAATGCACTTTTGTGTGTCCAACCTAGCCTCTGCGTGTTTTTCCATGCTTAAACCCAACACCATGCACATACCTGCAAAATGCGTGAAACTGTCAAACGGTTAGGGAACTAAGGCCCCAAATCCCGGAGGTGTTGGGTGCATGGGGGCCATGTGACCACGTCCTCACGCACCAAAAAGGGCTACGTTTCAAGAATGAATGTAGGTGTGACAAGTGGTGGGTGCATTGGTTGACAAGTGTCCAGGCGAATGTGGTTGTGCAAAATATCAGGCGCGTGGTTGTGGGAAATCATTTAAAAAAACAACACGCGCATATATATGTGGCAAGGGTTATATGGGATATGGCACATATAACCGAGGGCTGGGGCTAAGCCCCAGCCAGAACCCCCACGCCAACCATAAAACAATGCTAATTGAAATAAATTAAACAACGCATAAGTGTTAAGTAACACTATGTGGCGTGCCGGTTGGGCGGCCATTGCCAAAGCGCTCGGGCTATGGTGGAGGTCTGGGGTTCGATCCCCACAGACTCCACAAAATTTTAATCAAACAACCAAATTACGGTGCCACGTGGCACCAAACCATTTGACAAAAAGACGCGACGTGTCTCAACATGATTCATCCACATTTGCCAATAAATGATTGCCATGTCATCAACTTCCACCTCAGCGTGCGATCATGCCATGTCATCTATACGACCTCTGCCACGTCAGCTGTATGGACTGTCTAGTCAGCGTTTGTTTTTTTCCTGTTTGGCAAATCGAACAAATTGCGATATCTCACTCATCTGATGTCTGTTTGACCCCGTTAGAAGTGCGTTGGGTTCGTAACGACGAGGGCTACGCACCCATTCGTTTTGAGGTGATTCCGAACACTTTCAATTTTGGGCTAAATTTTGACCCCTAGTCCAAATTTTGATCACACCTTCCCACTGAAAGTCTTTTGGACCCACAAAAGCTTATGATTATCTGCCTGAGCTTCAATTCTCTTCTTCTTCCAAGTTCTATCAACTGATTCTACTTGAAAAGTTTTTTTGACAATCACCTGGATACCTTGACATGCCTTGCACTGTAACTGGTTATGTCCCTCAACCACTATCCTCTAGCTGCTGTTGACCCACTGTTCTTTTTGTGCTTGGAAGACTGCCAGCCTTCTCACTGAGAATCAAGTCCCTCTTGTGAACTCTTTGGCGTCAAAACAATCCGCTCTACAATGGCTACAAAAGCTTTCCTCGGACATCTTGCCACAAACCAAGAAAACCATCAATCTTGAAAACAAATTTATACAAGACTGAAAATGATGCCAACAAAGTCTTTTTTCTCTCTTTAAGAAAACGGTCGCATCTTATACTTCATCAAAGAACATGGCGTTTTCTTGCATCTTGGTGTACTCAAAATCGACTTACAAGCCAACAAACACCATCGAATAAACATAAGTCAAAAAACATCATCGACACACATAGTCGTCAAGACAATATCGACACAAGTCGAGACTCATTTGAAACATATCGACCTTTCCAAAATGACAAGTCGACATTCATGATACACAATCATGTTACAATCATGAGTCATTCAGGATGAACTATCACCAAGCTCACTATTTACACACACACAAAATCTCATGCACGTGCATAGCTCTTCAACTCTCCTTCAAATACAAACATAAGTACATAAACCCAAAAACATGTGGGTACATAAGAGATGAAAATGAAAAATATATATGGCTATAACAACTGATCATCATACCCCTCTTTTACACCGTCCTGGGGAAGTTGTGCAACAAAAATAATGCTTTTAAACGAATTGCATTCACATGCAACTTGCATCATACAAGTTGTACTTGTCATACTCTCAACATAAATGCATACATAAGGCTGAAATGTGCATCTACAACAGAAAAATTCAAGCCTTACTTGCTCAAGAAATCTAACCATTTCTTACCAAGCCAACTCAATGGTGAATTGTTTTGCTAAAAATCGTCTTCTTGTGAATCATATTGACTCACATCGATGATGGAATATCCTCTTCCATTCTTTCTAGACTCTTTATCCATCTGCCTCTTGTGATGTGGATGAGTGGTTGGATTGCAATGTCCAACATTGGTCAATGAGATGACCCCACTTCTGGCAATGAGTGCAAATCTTTTGCATCCTCTTTTCAAGTTGTCTTAGCTTGGAAAGTTTCCTAAAAGTGGTCAATCTTTTCCAACATTTTGAAACATCATGGTTATATAACCACAATATGTACATGGACTTTTTCTTCCATTTTTACATGCAAATTTACCATGCTTAACATAATCAAAAGTAACTGAATGATAGGCATAAATATACCTTGAACATTCACCTTTATCACCTCTTTGAGGAGGTGAATTTGAAGAGTGGCATGCTCTCTTTTGAAGACCAACAACAAAGTTCTTGTCCTGATGGCTGTCATAACTCTCTTGTTTCATACATTTGCCTTCATCTTGAACACAAACTTTGCATTCTTGAGGGATTGAACTTGCAACAAAAGTTCTTCCTGGAAATGTTTCCCTTGTCTCCTCAACTTTGAAATTTGCTCCATCTTTTTGTTCATATCCAAGACCACAATACTTGGGTCTCTCCTCAACAACAATAGGCTCAACAATGCCTTGTGCATGCTTGCCTAACCCTCTACCTTTATAGCCCATTTTTAACAATAACTTGGATCCTATTCCTCTTGTGTGATTTTCAAAAACACCAAAGCATTCATCTTGAGAGGAATTTGA
>SNQJ01S0044928.1:107379-138029 GCA_010110895.2 Picea sitchensis
ATCATTTCTGTGTATTGTGAAGATTATGCTGGATATTTTACTGTTATTCTGTCATTTCTAGCATTTCATTTCTATTCTGCATATTTTATATATCTGGTATCTTGCAAAAAATATCATTTCAATCACAAGAAGTTAAGAAGGACTCCATAGCCTTGAAGGTAGGAATATAGTGAAGGCTACAAGCTTGCTACAAGAGAAGGAAAAAGGATGTCATGAGATGACATGTGACTCATTAAGTGGATGAGTCATATCTATGTAAAAATATGAGAATGTAGGAAGAAGGGATTGTTATATATGATCTAACAACTTTTGTCTAAAAGCACCCAAAGATAGAAAGTTGCCTCTATTATCATAGTGTGTAAGAAAAGAAAGGTACAAGTGAAAATGAAGGGTGTAGCACTCCATTTGGAGTTGAGTAGTGTTGAGTGGCCAAGTAGTGCTTCACATTGAATCACTTAATGAAGTAAAGAGTGGTATTTAAAATTGAACAAATTCATGGGGGGAAAAGAGATTGGAAAGATGACATAAAAGAAATATTTCAGAATGTTGGAATGTCGATCAATGATATTGGTATTTCAAGACTAGTTTGTGTTAGAAAAATAGGATCGCGGAGCAAAAAAATAAAACAAATGCAGAAATAAAACAAAAAATATAGACAATACAATAGAGACAGAGATACACGTGGTTCACCCAGTGTGGGCTATGTCCACCAAAGAAATTTCCAGGTCCTTCCTTTATTATTATCCAGCAAAATAAGGGATACAACCTACAACACACCCGTTGTAACTTCCTCTTCTTTCTCTCAAAGTATCCTCACTCATAATACAATATTCACAATGATAGATAGCCGCAATAAATTTTTCTCATAAAAGAGGGTTTCCTTCTAGGGAAAAAATCCTAACATAAATTCTTCCCTCAGATCTACGACCTTATAATGAACGGTCCAAATTTACTATGAAATTATAATATACATTTACAATGCAATTTTTCCTTTGGGGGCTTTGCCCCCGAACCCCCGCCGGGGGTCCGCTTGCCCTTGGGCCTCACATGGGGGGGTAAACTCCCCCTACACTCTCCCGTGTAGAGGAGTGTACATTCTTCCCGGGTGTAAACTCTTCATCGGGTATAAACACGATTGAAAAACAAAGACCTATGAATCAGGAAGACAATCAGGCTCCACAACAAACAATCTCCCACTTGGAGACTGATTTCAACAACTCCACCATTGTTGTATCTGCTGGACTATGATCCTTCTTGGACTTAAAATTTTTATCATCTTCATATTCATGCTTGAAGACCGACTTAAACTGAGAAGGAACTCAATTTCTCCCTAGTTACTCCATTTGTTAACATGTTTGGAGGATTTTGGCTAATGTGTATCTTTTCCAACTTCAAATGTCCATCTTCCAAGACAAATCATATAAAATGGTACATGAGTTGTATATGCTTATTCTTCAAATGGAAGGCTGATTTCTTTGCAAGATGAAGGGCATTCTCACTATCACAGTACAACCTGATATTCTCTTGCTTCTTTCCTAATTACTCCATAAACCTCTCTAACCAAATCATCTCTTTACTAGCCTTTGTAGCAACAACATACTCTGCCTCTGTTGTTGCAAGTGAAACAACCTTTTGCATTTTCAAAATCCAACTTATTGTTGTTCCACCTACAGTAAAAGCATACCCTTTGGTGCTCCTCCTGCTATCTTTATCACCTGCCATATATGAATCAACGTATCCCTATAGAACAATGTATGAACCTTCAAAAGATAATGCATGAGTAGCAGTACCTCTCAAATACCTGAGAATCCACTTTACTACCTCCCAATGTTCATTACCTATATTGTTCATATACATGCTGACAACTCCCACTGCATGTGCAATATATGGTCTTATGCAAACCATCGCATACATCAAGCTGCCAACTGTTGATAAAGAAGGAACCCTGGACATGTATTCTATCTCCTCCTATGTCTTGGGACACATTTCCTTAGTTAATTTGAAATGTCTAGCCAAAGGTGTACTAAGTGGTTTTTCATTCTGCATTCTAAAACTCTCCAACACCTTCTCTATGTACACACCCTGAGACAATGTCAATTTGCGATTTTTCCTGTCTCTTGTTATTCTCATACCAAGGATTTTCTTTGCAACACGAAAATCATTCATCGCAAATAAATTATATAATTTCTTCTTGAGAACATTTATATCTAGCATTTTAGACCCTGCAGCAAGCATGCCATCTATATACAATAGAAAGATAATATAACTTCCATTTTCTATTCTTTTAAAATAAACAGTGTGATCAGAATGACATCTACTATAACCTTGTTCTTTCATAAACCTGTCAAACTTAAAATACCACTACCTTGGATATTTCTTTATACCATACAATCTCTTCTTCAACCTTCATACCGAATTATCCTTCCCTTTGACCTCATACCCCTGTGGTTGTTGCATATAAATCTCTTCCTCCAAATCCCCATGGAGAAAATCTATTTTTACATCTAATTGTTCAAGATGTAAATATTATACTACCACAAGACTTAAAATAGTCCTAATTGAAGTCATTTTAACAAAAGGAGAAAATATTTCATCAAAATCTATACCTTTCTTTTGTGCAAACCCCTTTACAACAAGTCTAGCCTTGTACCGCTTTTTTCTTCCATCTTCTTCCTTCAACTTGTAAACCAATTTATTCTACAATTCTCTTTTTTCTGCAGGCAACTGAACCGAGTCCCAATTCTCATTATTTACAAATGAATACATTTCCTCTTTCATGCCTTGCTCCCACTTCTTTTTGGTTTCATTGCCTCTTCATAACATTCTAGTTCACCAAAATCAGTCAACAATAAATAATAAAATGAAGGAGATTATCGTTCATTGGGTATACTTAACCTGGTAGATATTCTAACAACACTTGCAGGAGTTTGAGGTACCTGCTGCTCCTGTTGTTGTACATTTTGATTTTCCGGTTCCATTGGAATTTATTTTTCAATGATCTCATCAAGCACTGTGTATTCTGGTTTTTCTTTTTCTTGTATATTTCCCTGTAACTGATATTTGTACATGACCTTCTCATTGAATATGACATCTCTACTCCTAATGATTTTGTGTTTTTCATAATCCCATAAGTGATAACCAAAATCATTAACACTATATCCAATAAAGGTACACTTATTGGATTTTGCCTCAAGCTTTGTTCTATTTTTTTTATGAATATGGAGAAATGCTTCACAACCGAAAGTCTTCAAAAAATAATAGTTTACCTTTTTACCTGTCCATGCCTCCTATAGAATTCCACCATCCAAAGAGATTGAAGGTACTCTGTTTATTAAGTAAACAACAATATATACAACATATTCCTAGAACTGTATGGCCAAATCAACATGCAATCTCATACTCCTTGCATGCTCCATGATTGTCCTGTTCATCCTTTATGACACAACATTTTCTTCTGGTGTTCTTGGAACTGTCTTCTCTCTACGAATCCCATGGTATGAAAAATAATCATCAAAATCCTTGCTGTAATATTCACCTCCACTTTTTGATCTGAGACACTTCAACCTTTTTCCTGTCTCATTATCAACCAAACCTTTCCATTTCTTAAAAGTATCCAAAACATCAGATTTTTGTCGAATGCAATAAACCCAAGTTTTTCTAGTTGCATCATCAATAAAAGTAACATAATAACGAGATCCACCAAGAGATGATACATGAGATGGTCCCATACATATGTATGCACAAGTTCTAACATTTCACGCTTCTTTTCTTTTCTGACTCTGGGAAATCCGACTCTCTTCTATTTTCCATAAACACAATGCTCACAAAAATCCATATCAATTTGTTTAAGATATGCCAACAAATTTCTTTTGTGAAGTATATGCATCCCCTTCTCACTCACATGTCTAAGCCTATGATTTGATAGTGATATATCCACTCCTATATAAGGTAAAGAGATAGAAGAGTCAGTGCTACCAATACATAAATACAATGTACCTACCTTATCTCATTTTTATATCACCAATGATCCTTTGGTGACCTTCCACACCTTATCTATAAATATGGACATACAACCTTCACTTTCCAAATACCCTATCGAAATTATATTTTTCCTTAGATCTGGAACATGTCTTACCTCTTTCAACAACCATTGTTTTCCATTCCTTTTCTTTGTTTTTACCTTTCCCATTCCAACAATTTTGCATGGTGCATAATCACCCAAATGAACCTGTTGAAAATCACCTTGAACAAAATCTAGAAATGATTTCCTATGGGGTGTGGCATGAAATGAAGCCCCTGAATCTACTACCCAAGACTCATAAATATTATCTACGGAAGGAATCAAATCATCTTGTAACACATCACCTGTTACATTTGCTTCATGATTTTTCTCTTGATGTCCATCTCTTTGTTTCTTTGGAGCTCTGCAGTCTTTCTTTATATGTCCTTTATTTCCATAATTCCAACACTCTATCTTTCCAAGTATGGATTTGGATCTACCCTTCCTATAATTCCCGTGGTTCCTTGAGCCCTTTCCTTTATCCTTTTGTCTTCCCATGTTCTCCATGTTTGACGCTTTACTTGATGTCTCACCTGTGCTTTTCCGTCACATTTCCTCACTAAGGATAACACTAACAACATCATCAAATTTTAAAATATTTGAATGAGAGACATAGTTACTTACAACCATGACTAAGCCATTCCATATTTCTGGAAATAAGCACAAGTTTAGAATATCCCTGACCTCACCATCAAAGTCCACTTTTACAAAACTTCGCTGATTAGTAACTGTATTAAATTCATTTAAATTATTTGCAACAGACACACCTTCTGACATCTTCATATTAAATAATCTCTTCATTAGAAATACCTTATTACACACCGAGGTTTTTTCATACAGTTTATCCAATGCATCCATCAACTCCTTCATTGTCTTTTCTTTCGAAATATTGAAAGCCATCGATGCTTCCAGGATCAACTGTATCGTTCCTAGTGCCTTTCTATCAAGAACATCCCATTCTTTGTCCTTCATGGTCATCGACTTCATTGCTATTCCACCCAATGGTAGGAATATATCCTTATGATATAAATAATCTTCCATCTGCATCTTCCATAACTGGTAGTATTGGCCATTAAATTTCTTGACCCTGAAATTTCCATATTCCACCATTTCTCCTGCTCGAACCAGGAACCCTCTTTTCCTACGAGTTACTTTCACTCTGATACCAGTTGTTAGAGAAATAGGATAGTGGAGAAATAAAATAAAACAAATGCAGAAATAAAATACATAAGATACACAATACAATACAGACATAGATATGTGTGGTTCACCCAGTGTGGGCTACATCCACTAGAGAAATTTGTCCTTCCTTTATTATTATCCAACGAAAGAAGGGATACAACCTAGAACACACCCGATGTAACTTCCTCTTTCTCTCACAATATCCTCACTTAGAATATAATATTTGAAATGATACATAGCCGAAATACATTTCCCTCATAAAAGAGGGTTGCTTTCTAGGGAACAAAACCCTAAAAAAACTTCTACCGTAAGATCTGTGACTTTATAATGAATTGTCCAGATATATTATGAAATTACAATATACATTTACAACAAAAATTTTTCCTTCGGGGGTCGTTTGTCCCCAGATCCCGCAGGGGGGTTAACCCCCCCTGTACTCCCCCGCGTGGAGGAGTGTACATTCTTCCAGGGTGTAAAGTCTTCATGGGGTATAAGCATGGCTGGAAAAAAAAGACCTCTGATTCAGGAAGATAATCAGGCTCCACAACCAAGGTCAAGGAAATGGAAAGTGGTTAATTAGATTGCAGTTTTAATATTCAGTTGGAGTAGTGCATGTTAGAACACTATGAATATTGAAAGGTTTAGTCAAAGAAGTTGGGTTAGGATTCTCTGCATAAAGGAAGCAGCTGTGATATGGAAACACTCGTGGATCTAGTGGCTCAAAATGAAAAATGACCAAGTGGGACTTGGTTAGAAGGTTCATAATAGAGGACAGTGGTGCACATCTAAACAAAATGGAAGTGCACAGGGAAACAATGTTCTACAAGACTTTAGGGACAACCATCTACAACAAAAAAAATAAAAAAATTATTTAATCTAAAATAGATATGCATTTGAGTGCATGATAGAATTGATGCATGATGCATACAATAAGGATATAATGCATGTGCATGAAATAGGCATGAAAGATCAAATGATTGATGGATATTGATGTGCATGGGTGCATGAAAACATGACTAAACATGTATATGAAATGAGTGTGGAGTAAGAGTAATTTGTTGATACATATACATACATACATATACATATATATATATATATATATATATGAAATAATGGTGTCATGATAATTAAATAATACTAATGGTGGAGTTGTGTATCCAGGAAAAATATTATAACATGATTGAAAATGATGTTGATGACGATGTTTTTGTATATGGAATCCATCCATATGAAGACAAAAGAGTAAGGTCAGAATGTTGACCAAGGGAGTTGTTGAAGGGAGCCGACGAACTTCTACAAAATATCAAATGATTAGGTGGCATAAAGTAAATTTTTAACATATATAAAAGTATGCATTTGGTTGCTTATGTTGCATAAAATGATGAAGGAAATTGAGGTAAGAATTCCCTCAGTTAAAGTTCAATATTTGGATTGATGTAAAGGTAGAGGGCCTTGAGTATATACATGATGTGTAATGCTTGAATTCATTTATGAGAGAATTAATTGCATATTATCTTATGTTGGTTATGATATCATAACCAAGTCAAGTCGAGAAACATACTCCTATTGTAGCAATGAACGCCAATAGAAGAATCCATGCATTAGGCCATGTTAAGGTTAGATATGCAAAGGATATAGTTCCATACAAGTGATTAATGGTTTTCCCCTATATAATTGATGTTTGGACTGCAAACCTATTTGCCTACATTGAATAACACTAAGGGATTATGTTCTTAGTGTTGTGTATAGGTTGAAGAGGAAGGTATCCAAATGATTAGATAGTTTGTGGGGAAGAGTTTAGATTATGTGTTGAGGCGTGGGCCATACCTTCCAACTCACATGGTGGAATACATGACATGAACATATGGTATTCCAATGTCAATGCAATGATACATTGTTTATAGGTGGCCATGATTTTTGGCACATTGGTTTTATTTATTGGTAACATTTGATTGCATTATGAAAATCTTGGTATGATGATAATGCATGTGCATTGAATGATAGTTTAATTCTAAGTAATATGATTAATGGTTTAATTCAATTTTTAATGTGGATAATGGCTAGAAATGATTGAATTGCTGGTAAATTGCAATTCTGAGATAATTTATGAACTACTAAAAATGTGCATGAGAGCTAACAATCTTGTTTGGTTGCAAGAAAGTTGAGAAAATTGTAGGTAGAGTAGTATTGGATATGGAAATGATGTAAGATAGTAAGGAAGATTGATATCTACATATACAAGAGCCAAACATAATGAGCATAAATCTCATGTCTCAAAATAAAAAATTTCCTATATAAAATAAATATGAGAAATTAATAATTGAAAATTGTTATGATAAGCTAACAATTTGTTTGGCTGCATGGGAGCTAAGAAAATTGTAGGGAGAATGGTCTTTGATATGGTATGGATGTAAGCCCATAAGGAAGAATGATATATACTGTGGCAAGAGACAAATAATTATGAGCCAAAACCTTCTAATATCTCCTGCTATCAAGAGACAAATAATTATGAGCCACATAATTCTATTAGCATGTGTAAAACAGAGTTGAAAATTTATAAATGAAAATTGTATGATGATGTCTCATATTGAATGTATGAAAATGATGCATATGGGATGATTTCCATAAATTAAAGATTGATAGTGGAATTCTAGAAGGTAGTTGACATTCATTTGTGCAAATACACCTTGGCAAATGATGGATCACTTGAGGAACTATATAACAATGAGAGGGATTCCCGAGCCTAGAGGGTGAGTACAAAAAGAAGAAGCAAGTTTTCAGGATTCCATAAGAACCAAGTTTTCAGGCGTGAAGGGTGAAATCTTGTGTGGGAGTTATATTGTCGAAGAACCAGTTTGTCTCGATGGAAGAGTGAAATCATTTGTGGGAATTGCATTGTTGAAAAACCAGGTTGTCAGGCTTGAAGAGTGAACTCTTGTGTTGGTTTCACTGTAGCATCAAGGTTGCTACTATTTATTTCCCGGTACTTCTTTCTAGCAGTGACTCCCTTGAAATCCTAGTAGTTATATTCCTAGTGATCTGTGCTAGAGAGACCCTGATAAAAAAATGGTGCAGCCTAATGGATTGAGGACACTGAAGGGGGGACATTCCTTGGGTCAATAATTATAAATGAATGTAATGCCTGATGGAATGTGAGCAGTGAAGGGGTACATTCCTTAGGTTGGAAAGGTCAAGAGGAAGAGAGCTACTGGAAATCAAGATAGTTGTAGGAGAATGCCAAGAGTTTATGTATGTTGTTTATGCCAAAATTCCTATGTATATATATGTTTTGGGCTAGGGTGCCTTTGTATTTATAGTTATGTAATTCCCTAGTTTCCCTCAGTTTGTAAATATAACTATAACTAGACAAGAGACTATGGAAGACTAAATATGTATGAATGTTTGATTTGATGAACCCTTGTATAAAAGGGTCAATGTATGAATTTATTTTATTAATAGAATTTGAATATGTGTTACACAACTCCTGAAAGGGGGAAATTTTGCCAAGATAGACCATAGATGCTATGAAAGAGATGGTGAAGGGAAACCAAGTATGGTTGAGATGACCTACTAGGTGTAATTGCTCAACAATCCTTTGACCTAGAAATGAATTACCAGTCAGGCTAGTAGCTGGAAGGCCACCATCAAGAGTTAATGAGGAGATGGGGTAGGGTACCCATATGTAAGGCTTCTAGGCTTGACCATGAATTGGGATTTAGACCCACACAACCCTGTCGAGGAAGGAAATAAATCAAGAAATTCGAAGGACAGAGATAGATCTGCGATATAGCAGAGTAGAGAAAAACACTCTCGCGAGAAGAGAAGTGAAGACCCTTCGATTCTGAAGTTGAAAGAAAAAATATGAGGAGTAAGCTCGATCTGGCTGTAAGAATCCATGGGCAAGGTTTGGCTACAAGATGATAAATGAGGTTGACGAGTGTCTAAGGAAGTACTCATGCACACCTCCTTGCTTGGAGCAGAGAAAACCAATTTCCAAGTCCCTGTGGGAGAAGGAGAGTAACCTTCATCCCTGACTATTGTGGAGCAAAGAGAAAGAATCTCTCTCATAGAATCATGGTCTAGCTCAGGGGTGGCGAGTGGTTAATTTACTAGGAGTGGTTGTGCCTATGGTTGGGAGGAAACATGACCCCCTTTTAATAGTTTCTTCACATTTTCTAGTTCTGGTAAGTATTTTCATACTCTGTGTACTATATTGAATGTGATGATGCAATATCTGAGTTTAAGATTCATTCTTTTAGTATATGAACAATTATTAGAAAAGTTCTATGATTTTTGTAAACTGTTATATCTATATGATCTTTAAATTTATTTCATATTTTCCTCTAGATAGTCATGGGATATGAATCCACATGAGAGAGGGGGTATGATCGACTGGAACGGTTAATCCCTACCAACCCTGTAAAATTTTCCTTAGAAATAATGTTAAGTCTGAATTCTATGGGAGAAGGGAGTTTTTCCCTTATACTATTCACCCATCTGAATGAGGGCTTGTGCCTAGGTCCTTAACCCAATTACTGCTAAAGTAGTAGTGCTTAGTTCTTATAATTTCAAAAGTGTCCATGTGACCAGGGTTTGGGAACCCTGCTCTAGTCCAAAAAGGGGATAACTCTTTTGACTTCGGGACTTGTGACTCTACAATCCTCGAAAATAGTTGAAGTTTGAAGTCGCGAATCGATGAGGGCCATCAATCTGGGGGGTCCAATATAGATCTCTCTCACCCATTAGATCAGATGTAGGAAGGGAAGCTTTAAGTGCTTCGGTGAACTTCGACTTCAGGAGATTTGAAATGGTCTAACACGGAAACTCCCGAATGCTGGAGGCGCGGAGTTAATATGGATAGTTGAAATTGGAGTGACACATGTCTCCAGATCAATGATTATCAGGGAGTCTGGGGATTCGGCGATTTAGAAACGCTTGAGATTCCCCCAAAGTTCTGGAAGCCAGAGTAAATCCTGGCCGTAGATGCTAGGAACACGTGGAAATAAATATGACATAGTCCGAAAGGAAGGCTGGGAGATACACGCCAAAGTCCCAAATGTCGAACTGTTGAAGTGACAAATACCATTGGATGATCGGGTTTGTGGCACACAATCCTGTGGTCTGGAGACTCCGTACTCCGGAGGAATTTAGCCAAGTTTTTTTTGAGGAATGAAAATCGTCGAAGTCGTGAACGTCGAAGTAAACCTCGGTTGTTGGTCGAAGAGGATACATGATGAAAGATTCGAGAGTCCAGAGACTTAGATCTTCAGGATATCTACGTCGAGAGGATTTGGTAAGCTCCAAAGAGGGATCCATGAAGTAACGAGAATCGCAGATCCATAGATCTATGTGGAATCTTGCAATCTGTTAGATTAAAGGACTAAGCAGTTATTAGTCTATGATGACATGGCTCTCTAATGTCATCCCAGATGATGTGGACCTGCTTTACGCATGCCACATGTGACCTAGTTTTGGAATATTCACATATCCATTGTTTATTTTAGGGAATGACATGTGTCACCCCTTATCGAGGACATGTGTCACCCCTTATCGAGGACATGTGTCACCCCTTGACCCTATCCGCGTGTTAGTTCCTAGTTCATGCCCACTTGACGAACATGACTGGTGACATATACGAGACTTCGAGAGTTTGGGTAACTTCAAGAGTTCGAGAGTTTGGGCATAGGGTGGAGAAAAGGAATGCTTGACGGAGATCTTCGATTGTCGAAGGCCAAAGGGCTAGGGGAACATGGTGAGATTATGAGATTTTGAGGATTAGGATATAGGAATGTTTGACACCGAATGCCAAATCCCTCCTTAACCATAAGATCTTGGTGGAGAATGTGGACCATCGATCTCCTACGATGTTCTACGATTGGAGAATTTGACAACACTCTTGGAGCTCCCAAAGTTTGGGAACTTTTGAAGTGCCGAAACCTTGCTAATGTAGGCTCTTAGCTATCATTTTTTAGCTTTAGTTCACGAGGAGGACCCTACTAGCTGGTTTAGTCGCTTAGTGAGAGATGTAGGTTTTAGGGAAGTTGATTAGAGGGTTTTTCTTAAGTAATGGATTGAAAATGAAGCAGGGAAAGAAAAAATTTGATGCCCCATCTATAGAAAGAATATTTAGGGGTTGGGTGTGTTACAAATTGATAGCAGAGCATGTAAACAACACTTGGCTTGCTTGGGCTCATGCGCAAGTAGCATAAAAATGTTATTAGAGAACTTATGTGGTAACTCCCTACCTTACCCCCCTTCAAAAGAAACTTGTCTTAACCTATATTGAAGAGAGGAATGATACCTTCTATTGTTGATAGATGTTTTGGAAGGATTCACTATAGGTTGCTAATGTTTCCAAATAAAGAATTGACTTCATCTTGCAATGATATGTGTTTTTCATTAATTGGTAGATTAGTAACTAACAATTTTTTTTTTTATCTTCACTCAAGCAGTCAGTGAACAATAGGAGAACTACAATGTAAAGGATGGTGACACATTGGGAGTTGGGGAAGATCTCCCACAATAGAGAGGAAAAATATGATGATAGGAGGGTGGTGGAAACCCCTCCAAATTTGGACAAAACTGTAAGAAGCCTCATGGAAGAATTAAAGAGTTATAAGGATGACAATGAAAGTCTGATCAAGGAGCAGGAAAAGAAGACATAAATTAATGCATTCCTACTGCAAAGTCTATCAGATATACAAAGGAAACTGCAACATGGTCTAACAGTTAGTCATGTGGACATGCATCATACTAAGAAAAATCCAATTCCACCTGAGATACAGAAGCATGGTCATGAAAGTGGCCACACCAGGAGGATCACCTCAAAGAAGGCCCAACATGGACCCAAGAGACATCCAATGGAATATTCCTCTAGTGAGGAAACTGACAACGACAAGGGATCTTCTAGTGGTAAAACTAGTTCTCATTCTTATACAAGAGGAAGGAAGAGGAAACATTCCAAGAGTCATGAACCTGAAGAATTCAAGAAATTCAAACCACCCACCTTTGATGGAGAGATTAAGAATTGGGAAGAACCATAAGTTTGGCTACTTGGCTTGAAGAAGTACTTCAGAGTCCATGACTACTCTCAAAACTTAAAGGCTCGATTATCCATTTTCAACCTAAATGGAAAAGCTTCCATTTGGTGGGAGGACCTTAGGAATATGAAAGGATTCCATGAGAATGACTTTTCATGGAAATAATTTGAGAAATACTTCAAGAAGAAGTACCTGTCAGAAAAGTACTTTGATGGAAATACCAAGTAATTCTATGAACTAAAGCTAGGACAACTCACCATAGATGAGTATATCAACAAATTTCTTGATATGATGAGGTACGTGCCCTACATAAAAGATGAAAAGGTAAAGATGCAATGATTTATTAGTGGCTTACCTTAGTCCTATTAGGACATAATTGAGTTTGAAGAGACAAAGGCCTTATAAGATACTATTCGAAAAAAAAGGTATTACTATGAGAAATTCAAGAGTAAGACATGACCCCATGAACACTCGAAGAAGAAAAGCAATTTGGGATTCAAGAATAAGGGGTTTAAAACCTAGAAGTTTAAGAACCCTAGTAAGAGATCTAGGATGAGCTTTCCTGCTAGAAGTGTGTATCAACAAAATTTTCCATCCCATAGTGGAAATAAACCATTCAGAGAAGCTCCAAGTAAGACTAATAATTCAAAGAGAGAATCCTTGAAATGTTGGGGTGTTGGAGAGGAACATCTGTTGAGGGATTCTTCGCATAGGCAACATAACCTTGGGAGGGTCTATAATGTCGAAGAGGCTACCAAATTCAATGATGTGTCTAGGATCCTGCCACACATTTATGCAGCCTTGGATAATAGACAAGATGACCACCAAAATTTTGTGGTGGATATGGAAGGTATGATTTCCAACCATCATGTTTCCATTTTAATTGATCCTGGTTCTAATTTGAGTTATGATGCCCCTCAAAATTTTGAGAAATGAAAATTGCAACAAGTTAAACATGTGAAATCATGGTTGGTACAACTAGCCACTGGAACCAAAATAAAAGTAATGAAGTTCATAACATCATGCCAATTTGTCATGAGTGAGTTTCCCACCCAAGAAAACCTAAACATACTCCCTCTAGGATCTTATGACTGCTTATTGGCATGTAATGGTTAGCTTCCCACAAAACCAAGTTGGACTATTGCATAAAAATTTGGAGTGTGAAAATGAAGAAGGAAGGAGGGTAACCATTCAAAGGATTCAAAATCCTGTCTTAGTGAGACAAATATCATCCCTCCAAGTGAAGAAGTATTGCAGAAAGGGATGCCCCTTATATGCAATCCAAGTACTAAACTCTATTGAGAATGACAAACCCAACCTAGAGAACCATTCCATATTGAGAGAATATAAATATGTATACTAGGAAGGGGTACCAAGTCTACTTGCAATAAGGGATATTGACTTTTCAATAGAACTTGTACCATGAGCAGTACCAATGTCTATAACACCCTATAGAATGAGTACACCAAAGCTAGCTAAGCTCAAACTCCAGTAGAAGGAGATGTGGGACAAAGCCTACATATGAACTAGTGTGTCTCCATGGGGAGCACGAGCCTTTTTTGTGAAAAATAAAGATGACACACTTAGACTATGCATAGATTATAGGAAACTCAATAAGATGACCATCAAGAATAAGTATCCCTTGCCAAGGATTGATGACTTATTTGACCAATTAAGGGGTGCTACCATCTTCTCCAAGATTGAATTAAGGTCTAGATACCATCAGGTCCCAATTAAATATTAAGATATCCACAAGACAACCTTTAGGACAAGATATGGTCACTATGAATTTGTGGTGGTGCCATTTGGGATTACCAATGCACCAGACACTTTTATGTGCTTAATGAATAACGTATTCAGAAAGTTCTTGGATAGTTTTTTTTTTGTTTTCATTGATTATATCCTAATCTATTCCAAGAAGAGAGAATATCATGAAGAACATATCAAGATAGTACTCTAGGTACTAAGAGAACATCATCTCTATGCCAAGCCCAATAAGTGTGACTTTTTCCAGAAACAAGTCCACTACCTAGGCCATGTTATTTCTGAGGAAGGAGTGGAAATTTACCCTGACAAGATTAAAGCCATCATAGATTGGCCTACCCCAAAGGATGTATTTGATATCATATCCTTTATGGGCCTGGTGGGATACTATAGGAGATTCATAAAAGGATTCTTGTTGCAGGAGCATCGTACGTAGCCAGCCAAGCAAGCATAAAGGTGGAAGACAGCTGGAACAACACCAACACACATTTTGAAATCTTTTGAAAAATTAATGAGCGGATATTAATGTAATAGCTACGGGAAGCGTACTTACATTTATATCATGGAGTTGTGAATAGATCTTGAGAAATTTCTCTCATCTGTCGAATGTAATAAGCATTTAAGTCTATTTAATGAAAGTAGGTAGATTTGATTTAATAGATTAGATAGTTTAGAAGCATAGGAGGGAAAACGAATATAGACACCCTCACCCTTGTATCCTTGTAACAGGAACATTAGGATCATTCAGATTTCATAAGCTGTAGAGCTGTAGCAAGGAACTATAGAGGAGAACCCATGTACAGGAGCACTTGAGTTAATATATAAAGCTTTGACTCAATCTTCAGGGTGTTATGATTCTTACTGTTTACATTTGTTAAATGGTATGTTTTATAGTTGTTTTATTTTCTCTGTTATGCCTTTGTTTCAATGCTCTGTCAGGTGTATGATTTCATGTTAAGTGTATGAAGTCTGAGAGAGGAGAAGAATGAGTTTCAATTGTTTCTCTTCCTGAGAATTCCTACAAAGAGTGCAGTGAATGTCTGTAAGGTGTGCGTTGATGAAGATCTGAGTTTTATCTTAGAAAGCTCAGGAGAGATATCGTTGTTCTCATAACCAGCAGAAGGCCAGGTTAGGCACAGAGTCGTGCAAGGTGTGCACAGTCTGGTTGAAGCCTTAGAACTTATCAACTAAGGTGAAGGTTAAAGGACTACTATTGCAAACAATGCACAATGTCAAAGACTCAAATAATCAAAGGTTATTTGAAAGTTGCCACAAGGAGTGCGAGCAGGATTCCTTTTGGGGCTTGAGTTTGCAAGTGAGAGCTCAAAGGGAGGCAGAGATCGAAATCATCTCATAGAAGTCAAGTTCAGGTGGAAGGACGCCATGTCATTTTGGCCAGAGATCCTTGAAGAAGAGTGAATAAACAGTGAAATTTCTTCGTGGAAGAAGTGTTGAAATCCCGTGGACTGTTGAATCTCGCAGATCTGTGAGAAGGTTAAGGCTGAGTGTCTTTTAGCATTCAGGAGCTCAGGGGGACTAGTGATCGTTTGATGAGAAGCAATAGGAGCTGTTGATCCCCCTTTGGAGTGGAATTTCATCATTTCAGCATTTCAGGGTTCGACATTTCAGCAATTCCGATGACAAGGAGTCGGGGCACTTTGTGTTGAAAACCCCAAAGTCACGAAACACGACGTGTCTTTGGAGTAGGGATGTGGTCATGGAGGAAGAAGTCACATGGATTGAGATTTGGTCAGGGACTAATCTTCGTTGAGCCCATTTCAACATTTCGGCATTTCGGGGTTCGGGAAGTAGAGGAGGCTGTGATTTTGGAATCGAGAGTTTCAAATTCTTGGTTCGCAAAATCCTAAAAGATCCAAAGCCATAAAATTGAGGAAGATCTTAGTCATAGATCACGTGGGAGGTGAGGTTTCATGAATTCAGGAATCAGAGTTTCGAAAGGTAAGGAAACTCTCTACTGTGGATTTTCGGGAGTCGTGAAATCTCGAAGAGCGAAAGGAAAAATTCCCGAAAGGTTGAGGGGCAATAGCAGTTGGGCCCCAATCGAGTTTTGGGGTTTCGGGAATCAAGAGGTAGATTTGCATGGTCAACACAACTCCTGAAATCATGAAGAGAGAAACGTCGAAAGGTGGGTCCCAAGTATCAGTCAGAGGATTCGTGCGGCGGAAGTCAAAGAAGTGGTCAAGGTTCGGAGAAAATATTGAAAGAACGTGAGCCATCGGATCGAGGTAGGCTCTAAACCGTTGATCTCGTCAAAGGAGAAATTTTGAAATTCGGGGAATCATAAGGAAAGAGGAACGACTATTTTTTATTCTCACAAGTCCCGAAAAGACGAAATTAGTGGGAACATGTGGCGTGTACTCGTCGCATTGGAAGGGTCAACCTTCGTTGACAATTCACATTTCGACATTTGCCAAGAGCTGTGGAAATACATCGGGACTCTCCAACTCTCGAAACCCGAAGTCCTTTGTGGCTTAAACAAAGGTTTTAATTAACCCTTGGCGTGGTTTTGGTGAAGATCCTGCGTGGATCTTGGCCTGAGGGTCGGGGGTCTACACCAATTCTCCAAGATTGGATTCCCAATCACCTCCCTTCAGAAAAAGGGGGATAAATTCATTTGGACCTCAGAATGTGAAGAAATATTTCAAGAGCTGAAATACCTTCTAACCAATGCGCCTGTGCTGAATATTGAAGACCCAAACAAATATTTCCTTGTGTTTACAAATGCCTGCAAGGAAGGGCTCAAAGAAGTCCTTATGCAAGAAGGACATGTGATTTTCTACGAATCCAAAAAATTGAATGAGAATGAAGTCAATTGTGTGATCCATGATATTTAATTGGCTACCATAGTGCATGATCTCAAAATCTGGAGGCATTCCCTCTTGGGTATAATATTTGTAATTATGACAGGCCATAGTGGGTCGAGGTATTTGTTTGACAAACCAAAAATGAATGTGAGACAAGATAGGTGGATGGCTCTCCTTAGTGAGTTTGATTTTGAAATAAAACATATCAATGGAAAGGAGAACATGGTGGTTGATGCCATTAGTAGAAGTATGAAAGTAGTTCACTTGGCAGCTGTAAGCGCCAATAAATTATACATCAAAGAGAGGGTCAAAACAACACAAGAAACATATGCATTTTTCAAGAGCGTGACATCATACCTAAAGAAAGAGCCCATAGGGATGAAGTATGAAGGTTATCAGATGCTTAATGATGACTTTATGACTTACAAGGGTAGATTATACATTCCAAATTGTGACTATGAAGAGGTTTATAATGGATGAACTACACAAAAGGCCATATACTAGTCATCCTAGTTATCAGAAAATGATCACGACCACTAGGAACCTATTCTATTGGACTAGAACGAAAAAGGACATAACTAATTACTTGGCTAAGTGTCTAAAATGTCAACAAGTAAAGTTAGAGCACCGACACCCAACAGGGCTATTGCAACCCCTACCAATTCCCAAATGGAAATGGGAGACCATATCCATGGATTTCATCACAAGATTACCAAGATCAACCAAACAGAACGATGCCATCATGGTAGTTGTGGAAAAATTGAGAAAAGATTCTCACTTCATACCTGTCAAGTCAACTTGCAAGGAAATAGATATTTCCAACATCTTCATGAAAGAGATATTTAGACTGCATGGCATGCCTAAGGAGATTATATTTGATAGAGATACAAAGTTTACTTCAAACTTTTGGAAATCTCTGTTTGATGGTTTTGAAACAAAATTGCTCTTTAGTACAACCTATCACCCTCATACTAATGGGAAAAAAAGAGGGTGAACCACGTATTAGAATTCATGTTGAGGATGTATGTAATGCATCAACCTGAGAAATGGGAAGACTACCTACCACTGGTAGAATTTTCTTACAACAATGGTTATAAAGAGTCATTTAACTCATTTTCCATCAGTTTGTAAATATAACTATAATTGGCCAAGAGACTATGGCAGAATAAATATGTATGAATGTTCGATTTGATGAACCGTTGGATAAAAGGGTCGTTGTATGAATTTCTGTTATTAATAGAATTTGAATATGTCTTTCACAACTGTTGAAAGAGGGAAAGTCTTCCAATATATACCATGGATTCTATGAGAGAGATGGTGAAGGGAAACCAAGTATGGTTGAGATGACCCTCACCTGACTAGTACGTACTGTGTGTAATTTCTCAACAGTCCTCTGACCCAGAAATAAATTACTAGTCAGGATAGTAGTTAGAAGGCCATCCTCAAGAGTTAATGAGGAGATGGGGTAGGGTACCCATATATAAGGCTTCTAGGCCTAACCACACATTGGCACTCGGACCCACACAACCCTATTGAGGAAGGAAATAAATGAAAAAATTTGGGGGACAGAGACAAATCTACGATATAATAGAGTAGAGAAAAACACTCTAGCAAGAAGAGAGGTGAAGAAAATTTGATTATTAAGTTGAAAGGAAAAATATGAGAAGTAAGATCGATCTTGTTGTAAGAATCCATGGGAACGTTTTGGCTATAAGATGATAAACGAGGTTGACAAGTGACTGAGGAAGTGCTTGTGTATACCTCCTTTCTTGGAGCAGAGAAAACCAATTGCCAAGTTCATGTGGGAGAAGGAAAGTAACCTTCATCCATGACTATTGTGGATAAAAGAGAAAGAATCTCTCTCAGAGCATCATGGTTTAACTGGGGGGTGGCCAGTAGTAAATCTAGTAGGAGTGGATATGCCTATGGTTGGGAGGAAACAAGCACCCCTTTTAGCAGTTGCTTCACATTTTCCAGTTATGATAAGTATTTTCATACTCTGTGTACTATATTAAATGTGATGATGAAATATCTGAGTTTACAACTCAATATTTCAGTATCTGAACAATTATTAGAAAAGTTATGTGATTTTTGTAAACTGTTATATCTATATGATCTTTCAATTTATTTCATCTTTTCTACTATATAGTCATTAGACATGAATCCACATGAGAGAGGGGGTATGATCAAATGAAATGCATAAGCCCTGCTAACCCTGTGAAGTTTACCTTAGCGGGAATGTTAAGTCTGAATTCTGTGGGAGAAGGACGGTTTTCCCTTAGACTATTCACCCATCTGATCAAGGGCTCGTGCCCAAGTCCTTAACCCATTTAGTCCTAAAGGAATAGCACTTAGTTCCTAGAATTTCCAAAGTGTCCATAGGATCGGGGTTTGGGAACCCTACGCTAGTCCAAAAAGGGGCTAACTCTTTCGACTTCAGGACTTGTGACTCCACAATCCTCGAAAGTAGTTGAAGGATGAAATTGCGAATCGATGAGGGCCATTGATCTGGGGGGTCCAATTTATATCTCTCTCAACCATTAGATTGGATGTAGGAAGGGAAGCGTTAAGCGCTTCGACAAAGTTTCAGTTCGGGAGATTTGAAATGGTCTAGCACCGAAACTGTTGAATCCTAGAGGCATGAAGTTAATCTGGACCGTTGAGGATGGAGGGACATGTTTCCACATATCAAAAATTATCTGGGAGTCTTGGCATTCAACGATTTAGAAACTCGCGAGTTTCCTCCGAAGTTCTGCAAGCCAGAGTAAATCCCAACCGTATAATCTAGGAACACATGTAAATAGCTCCGGCGTAGTCTAGAAGGAGGGTCAAGAGATACATGCCAAAGCAACGAATGTCAAACTGTCAAAGTGACGAGGACCATTGGATGAATGGGTATGTGGCACGCGATCTCGTGGTCCGGAGACTACGTACTTAGGAGGAATTTGGCCAAGGGTTTTTAGAGGAATGAAAACCATCAAAGTCACGAATGCCGAAGTAAATATCGACCGTTGGTTGAAGAGGATACGTGGTGCAAGATTCGAGAGTCTAGAGACTTATCTCTTCAGGGGATCTGTGTCGAGAGTATTCGGTAAGATTTGAAGCCAAAGATGCAAATTAACGAGAACTGTAGATCCATAGATCTACGTGGAATCTTGCGGATTGTTAGATTGAAGGATTGAGAAGTTATCAGTCTATGATGACATCGCTCGCTGACGTCATCCCAGATGACATGGAACTTCTTTACACTGGCCACGTGTGACCAAGTTTTGGATGATTCGCATCCCCATTATTCCTGTTAGGGCATGACACGTGTCACCCATTGACCCTCTCCGCGTGTCGGTTCCTGGTTCGTTCCTGCCTATCCAATATGGTTGGTGATGTATACGAGACTCCAGGAGTTTTCGTAACTTTGGGAGTTCAATATTTTGGGCATAGGGTGGTGAAAAGGAATGCTCAACATACATCACCGATCATCGAGCATCGAATGCCAAAGGGATAGGGGCATGTGGTGAGATTACGGGGGATTAGGATATAGGAATGTTTGATGTTGAACATCGAAGCCCTCCTTAACCATAGGATCTTGGTAGAGAATGTGGACCATTGATCTCCTCCGATGTTCGGCAATCAAAGAATTTGAAAATGCTCTTGGAACTCCTTAAGTCCGAGAATTTATGAAGTGATGAAACCTTGCTAATGTAGAATCTTAGCTCCTAATTTTTAGCCTGAGGTCACGAGGAGGACCCTACTCGCTGGTTTAGTCTCTTAGTGAGAGATTTAAGTTTCAGGGAAGCTGATTAGAGGGTTTTTCTTAAGTAAGGGACTGAAAATGAACTAAGGAAAGAGAAAAATGGATGCCCCATCCCTAGAAAGGATATTTAGGGGTTGGGTGTGTTACAAGTTAGTGGGGATGGAGCGCCTATGTATATATGTATTTGGGTGTCAAAGTGCATATGTATTTATGGATTTTGGGATCAGAGTGCCTATGTATTTATGGCTTTTGGGACCAGAGTGCCTATGTGTTTATGGATTTTAGGGCCAGAGTGTTGATGTATTTTATGTTTTAGGATGGAAATCCTGTGTGATGTTGGTATGGAAGGAATTTTGTATCGATTAAAGGAAAGAGAGCCTAGTATTTTAATATGTGTGAACACCTATAGGGGGTTGTGCATTGAGGAAAATTTTAAAAAGAAGGGGGAGGGGAATGTAACAAACCTATCCCTAATCCCCACAAATTAAAATGTAATTGTATAAATGTGATTCAAGATGGTTAGACAACGTGTTGGGGAGAAGAGTCTGTTGATGGGTCCATATTGGCATGTTAATCAGGTAAGGGAGAATTCCCAATGGAAGTTCCTTATTAGACCGATTCTTATTTCGAATAGCATTTCTGACCAGTATGTTAGCCTGTTTTCTTCTTTAAACTGTTATCTAAATATGAATTTGAGAACAAAATGTTATGAAATGAATTAAAATCTAAACTAAATCTAAATATTGTTATCTAAAGTTATTCTAAATGAAATTATATGTTACTTTAACCTATCTTGATTAGGAGAAAACTAATAAAAATGGGTATAGTGGAAGATATTACTATCTACAAAAGAATAAATCCATTCATGAAAATAATATATTAAAAATGACAGTGAAGTAAGAATAACAAAAAATAACTTATTAACCTACTAATTACACCATTGTTGTACTCATAAGGAAATTAAAAATCTATAAATATACAAAACACAATAAAGAATAAATTCATAGGACCATGCTCCATAATATCCATGAAGTAGAAATATACAAAAAGAAAAGTTTCATATGCACATACATGAATATGAAATTTCAATCAATGTATCTTTCTCTATTAATCATACAATAATAGTAATATTTCGATACATCACATATCGAAATTCCTTTATTAATTGAAGTCTCCTCTTTTATAAAAAAAAGAGAGATTGTTTATATTCTAAAAATTCTTTTTGTCAGAGGATAGTCATAGTTTATCTCTTCATATTCCAATTCATATTACAAAAAGAGAATGAAAAAAATAAAATACATTAGTTACAATTTAATTAGAACAATCATAAGATCCTCTGCGCTTCCATCTGATTCCGATATTCCTTCTAGAGCACATAGTCCTCCATGATCTTCTCTACTTTGTTTAATTGGATCTTCTTCAAGTCTAACATTCCATCACATGTTTTGGTTGTGACTTTGAGTTTTAATTATTTCTTTATCTTCTTTATGAAGCTCTTGGTTACTATGATTAAGCTAGTTGGTTTTATCAGGTACTCATGCAAAACTTCTTGATTAACTTCAGTAAGTTTCTCAATATTCTTCTGACTATCTTCCCTTCTTTCTTCCACTTCAGCTATTCTTAATTCATATGGGCTTCCTCCTGGATGTTAGGCATGATTTTCATGCTGAAATCTTCAAGGAGTTCATATCAAGCATTCAACATTCCTTTATGTTCCTTTGTTACCTTTTTCTTAATGCTTCATATATCATCTAGTAGAGGCTTCGATGTATCGAAAAATACTTGGTGTTTCATCTTTCGTCTATTGGTGTAAAGTGGCAGGTTATTTGGTGGATGTTTATACACATCTTGCCAATCTATAATTCTATCAAAGGCATCATTAGCCTTTTGACATATATCCCTAATTTCATCTATATGATCCTCAAGTCTTATTTGGTCATCTATATTATTTTGGATGTCATTCAAAACATTGAAGAACTTCTTGTTCTTTGATTGTAGTCATTCATTAATGGCTATGGATTCTTCCCACATGACTTATAGGGTGAGGGTTCCTACATTGGTTTCTTCAAGAGCTATCTCAAGATTTTCCTTTTCTTTCTCTAAACCCTAAACCTTGTTTTCCAGCTGTTCGATAATTTTTTTGGCTTCTACTTGTTCTTAATAGTTTGGTCAATTCCTATGTATAATTGTTCTTCATTTGTTTGATTTCATCAGAGTGCTTCTTCTTAAGGGTATCCAATTATTCCCTTTGTAAATTCTCATTTGTGTGGTCTCTCTTTTCAAATTATGGATCTATATTATCCTTTTGGTCTTGCAAAACCTTTTCCATTTCCTCCTTATGGAGATTCTCTGTAATCCTTATTTCCCTCTCAAACTTAGTATTTATGTCATCCTTTTTCTCAATTACTATTCTATCTAGCTTAGTAATCCTATGTTGTGTCTACTACAACAACGATATCATACATAGACATGGCATTTTTTCCTGTAAACGCATGAAGATAAAATTAAATTTGGATGTCATTTTATTTTGGATCAGGCCCTTCCTTCCATCCAATAATTCTCTTGGATGATGGTTGGATGATAGTTGTATCCCCCCTTCTCCTCTTGTTTTTCCTCTTCTCAATTTCCTTGTTTTTATCACTATAGTAGTATTCCCCTACTTCCACCACAACATCATCAAAGTTCAGTGTATGTGAGGAGAAAGATACATTACCTGGTATGGCCATGTGGGGGAATGCCAATTATAGAGTCATAATTGACATTCTCCTAGGCACATGCATAACTCTTGCAAATATTCTGCTTATTTTCTAGAATGAGGACCATTTAACAATGTGTAATTTCATATATTAACAGGGAATGTGAGACAAAGCATTTTACTACTACCTGAAAGGAAAGAGGTTGTTTATGTTCCCATGGTTTGGTAGGTAATTTCCTGAATTAACAACCTATTAGGGACATATTTAGGAAGGATGTGTGGGGCCTTAGAGTTCCCAAAGACTCAAATGTATGTGTATTTATTTCCTAAATACATGTCTTATATATCATTCATACCATCTATGACCTCCTTCAATATCCTATATGCTAGATATCTGAAAATTATGGTATACAAGGGAGCGAGGAAACAATAACATATATCATAAATGAATTTATTCTAGTTTATGTTCCACAGATCTAAAAAATAAACATGTACAAGAGGTTGATATTGGTCCCAACTACATCCAAAGGAAGAAAATTGTATAGAGGATCATATAACACCAACAAGGTATGCAAACATGTAAAAACTGGGTTTTTTGATACCTGATACATTTCTGATGCTTTAGTAGATATTGAAGGTTAGTGTTTTTTCCCAATTGAAAACTCACGTTGTATTTACCACAGTGTAGGAGAAGAGCATCCATTCCATTTGAAAATGAGTGTTTGTCTCTTCTCCATAAAGCCATAATATCATGGTATTTAACATCCTATATGGCGTTTTGAATTCATGGGAAGGAATTAACCTTTGTCCTTTCTTGAATTTTTTGTCTTCATCGCACAACAAATCTTCCATTAACTCTATAAAATCCTTTTTTTCCTTGTTGAGTTCCTTCAAAAACAGTTTTTTAGGGAAAATGAAGGTGGTATTAGAGGGTTATGTCTTCGGGCCTTAGAGATGCTATCTGGATTCCTAGTTTGCTCATAATTATAGCTGTACTTTGGTCAAACTATTTGAGACACGATTGTGTTGCATCATTGTAAGGAAACAACATTAGATTTAGGAATCTAGTAGGTGGATATAACTTTTGTGGATATTCTGATAGACTTATAAATTCTCGTCCTTTGGTGTGAAACTGATGGTGTTGAAAATCATGTATATTTCATTGTACCTAGGACAATGATCCACTCCGTTGTGATAACTTGTATTTGTAATTAGAATGCCACTTGGATTTGTTGCGGGTGAAGGTACATGCATTGGTGTAGGTGCTACAGGGTTTCTCCCCTTTTTCTGGTTTGTGGGTGCAACATGGTGTCGATGCTATGTCCTATAATGAAAAAAATACCACAGAAGGATTTTGAAGAGATACAACATTATAGGAAAACAAAATTTTAAACTAGTCACATACTTGTTGTCTAAGAGTTTGGTCGAAATTAGAAGCTAACTTGTATTCATAGTACATAGAGCATTGTTCTTTGTGAGTTTACATGGATGCGTAAATATCTAGTTAAGGCTTAAAGGGTGTTATGTAGGTGTAAATTACCCTAACCCTTGTAATTAATGCTTAGTGGAGGAAATCTCATTTGTAAGTATGAGGTAACGTCACCATTAATGTGATTGGAAGTACAGATCACTTAGGTCCATTTATCGGAGGCATAACAGTTAATGGACATGTCATAAAATATTTGAGAGTGTTGTCAGAAGGAACTTTCATCAGAGAGGGAAAAGTATGTGTTTTTTATTTGTTTCAATTGGATGGTATCAAAGAATATTTCCCATTTGTATAGGGAAATGTTTTGAGGAAAACACATCATGATTTGCATCAAGATTTATGTGTTTTCGGAGAGGGTGCTCCTTGGAAGGGAAAATTAAGTCCAAAAAATGATTTCGATGGACTACCCTCTGATGGTGTTATCAGAGTGGATCGGCATCGGAGATAGGAAGTTATGTTATGTTGAAGCTATAATGTTAGAGGTATCAAGGGAATATTTCCCTTACTACTTTGGGAGGCATGCTAGACATAAAAGGTTATAAATTGCATAAAACTTGGTATTTAATATGTTATCAGAAGGAGATGCTATCGAAGAGGAAGAGAATGCTAAAAAATAGACTTAGATGAGAAAGGTATCGAGGAATATTCCTTTCTCGATAATTGTGTTTACACTAAATGATTCATTCTTGAGAGGATGATGCTTGGGTATAAATGGATTAATTGACCAATATTCCCTTGGAATGTAGTGTAATTAGTTTTGCGAGGGACCCATTCCTACGCTAATTTATTATCATTCAAATGATATTTATGTACCAATAATCATTTGAAACATAGGAACAAGGTAACCACTCTATAAATAAGTCAAAATGTGTGCGTCAAAGTAACTATAAAAAAAGGTCTCATTGGAGTCATGTCTACAAGGGTAAAAGGTATTTCGAAGGTAATGATCCGACGAAACTCTTTTTGATAGTACTATTAGACAGGTTCCATCAAAATGTAAATTAGAGTTGTTTATCTATTCATTTTGAGGAGAAATCCCTTGGGTGGATATTGGAAAGATAGCTCAGGCATGGTTAGATACGTGAATATTTGTTTTGAGGGTCAATCCTGACTCATAATTTGGTATTTTGGGACAAGGTCCAATTAACAAACAAGTGGAAAAATTTAAGAGCTATGATTCTCATGATTTCTTGTAGCGATATGATTTAGATTGTATTAGAAAAATAATAGTTTCTTATGTTGGTATTGTTAAAATTTCTCTTAATAATTTAAGTGTGCTCAATATTATTTAAATTTAGACTATTAAAAAAAATAACTACATGCATAAGGATCACTAAAATAAAGACATCCACAGTATACACAAGATTTATCTTGGGAAACCCTTATGGGGGAGAAAACCCAACAAATATTTTTCAATATAGATTCTTCAACAAGTACAATGTATCTTCCAAGAGAGATCTCAAAAAACAGAAGATAAACCAAAAATACTAACCAGAATAGGGTAGCACACAACTAGACCAAGATACTCCTCCAACAAATAACCAAAACCCTTCACCAAAACACCCTTCCTATGTAGCTATGTCTCCTCCTCAGACTTGCACACTTTTCTTGTGTGAGAGGTATTATTGTGTGTTTACCAAGTGAGGCACCTAGCCTCTTATAAATACAAGTTGTCCCCCCAGAATTATGTCAGGTCTGACCTGTACACTTTATCCCTTTTAATTTACAATTGACTTTTGTCAAGGAACAATATGTATGATTTTTACAAAGGAACAATAGGGACGAATTAACAAATATAATATTATATTGTTCTTTAGGGATTTTTCTTGGTCTAATACAATGTTTGATACTAATAATATCTTCCTAAGCTACTCAAAATTCAACACTCCCTCATAGCAAGGAAGGTATTATTCTGGCATGATCATCACTATTTCTTTTTAACTTATGTACACTTGACCATTGACTTGTTGAATTTACACGAATCTATATTGAATAATTTTTGTAACCACATCATGCATCTAGGGTCTCATCATCCATCTAGGCTTTATGTCATCACCGATATTTAACTCACTAGTTCACACATAATCTATCATCTAGTTCACAAGGAACTAGTTACCTCTAGTTGGCACACCAGGAAATTAGTCCACAATGACCAGACATATAATCACAAGGATTAGGTGATGTAGTGCACACACACTACCCATTTATCCCAAGGCTAGGAAGCACCTCCAACCACACAGGTTGGCCGACCAACTTGAAAATTTGGGTGACTAACTAGCCCTGAAGGCATGGAATTTGTTGACCTTGTGTGAGGTCATGCTGAATGGTGACACAATCAGTAACTTGCATACTAGACTATTTCATTGCAGTAGCAATATCTCGGTGTACCTGAATGTTTCAATGGAGTAGCCCTATGCGTACCAGACTTTTTCAGTGGAGTAACAATAACTTTGCATACCATAATATTTCATTGGAGTATCCCTCTGCGTACCAAACATTTTCACTAGAGTAGAAATAACATGTCGATGAATGAATACCCACTGCTATTGTCACATATTGAAGTTGCTTCCTTGGAATCACATCTATAAATCATCACTCCCTCTTACTAGGGACATTCTTCTAGACCACACTAAGCTTGTCTCTGAAGTACACAAAATTCACTCTCGATAGAGGCTTGGTCAACACATCAACTATCTTCTCATCTGTAGCGACATAATGGAGCTTCACTGATCCCCTATGTACCATATATCTGACATAATGGTACATGATCTCGATGTTCTTAGACTTTTCATGGAATACTATGTTCTTTGTCAACTTCACACAACTCTAGTGGTCACACCAGATACAAGTTGACTCTAACTTGAGATCAAACAATCCTGTAAGAAGCTTCCGAAGCCACAATACTTTACTGATAGATAAAAAATATGCTATATACTCTACTTCAACCATACTGAGTGCCACACTAGTCTACTTCCTATTGAACCATGAGATCATAGTTGATACCATATTGAAGTAACAACTGGATGTAATGTTTTGGTCTGCAACACTATCAACCCAATTTGAATCAACACATACTTGTAGGCTTATGTCATGATCTAAAGTATATCTGAGTCGATAATCAATTGTACCTTTCAGGTACGTCATCACATGTTTTTCGGAAATCAGGTGAACATGTATCGACTCAACCATATACTTACTCAATGTGTTCACCAAAAAACATATATCTAGCCTCATGTTCATAAAGTACATCAACGAACCAATCATCTATCTATAAATGATCTCATCCACTGTCTTTGAATATGTATCACTCAATAACTTTATATTTTTCACCATCGATGTAGGCACGACCTTACAATCCATCATTTTGAATCTCTTTAGAATATCAACAACATATTTTCCTTGGTTAACGAAAATATCACTCGGTCTCTTCCATACCTCTAGACCTAAGAAGTAGTGCATCATGCCTATGTTTTTCATCTCGAACACTACAAAAATCTTCCTCTTACTATCAACGATGAGCTTCTCATCTCCTGTTAGAAACATGTGATCGAGATATAACAATAATATAACTGGTCCACCATCCAAAATATTGAAGTACAGGTTGGAATATTCTTTACTCTTGGTAAAGCCCAATCTCATCAAGAAACTGTCAATTCTACCATACCATGCTCTGGGTGCTTATTTCAATCTGTACAGAGCTTTCTTCAATCTACACACATGTGTCTGACTGTCACGTGTCTCAAAACCTTGTGGATTCTCCACATACACGTCCTCTTCTATTACAACATTTATAAAAGTTGTCTTCATGTCCATCTCATGTACCTTCCACTTCTTTACTGCAACTATCATAAGTATAGATCTAATTGAAGTGTATCTTGCCATAGGATAAAATGTCTCCTCATAATCTATTCCTTATTTATGGGAGAAACCACGTGCCATGAGACTTGCCATGTACTTCTCTATACTTCCATTTGTTGAATGTTTTTTCTTCTAAATCAACTTGGAACTTAACATTGTCTTCTTTTTCAGTCTCGAAACCACATCCTAAACATTATTCTTTATAATGGAATGGTACTATTCAATAATGGCATCCTTCCATTCTTTGTTATTTTCAAACTCTTCATAATTGGTAGGATCGACATCAATAATGTCACTTAAAAATTCCATGTAACTAGAGTATGGTCATAGCCTTTTTCTTTATCCAAAGGATCCATCTGGAGCACCATAATTTTCTGCATCCTGAATAATTTCATGAGCCTAATAAAGTCTTCTCTTCTTGGTATTCATCTCTCAGGATGAATCTAGAGGTATTTGTAGTTCTTCCATATCATGATATTCTAGTACAACATCATCTCCTACATCTCTATATGTAACTATGGGAGCTTCAGGTTCTTCATCATGAATCTCATATGAATTATTTTGTCTCGATCTACTGAAAGTTGTATCCTCATCAAAGGTGACAACTCTGCTAGTTTCAATTTACCGGCGTCTAGGGATGTAAAATCCATATGCCTTCGATTTCTCAGTGTATCCTAAAAGTATACCCTTCTTTCTTGAAGGGTCCAACTTCGATCTCTTTTCCTTGGGGACATGCACATGTTGGTTGTGGAGCCTGATTATCTTCCTAATTCAGAGGTCTTGTGTTTTTCAGCCATGTTTATTCCCCATGAAGACTTTACACCATAGAAGTATGTACACTCTTCCACGTGGGGGAGTACCCCCTCTGTGAGGTCCAGGGGGTTCAGGGGAGAATCCCCCAAAGGAAAAATAACCTTGTAAATGTGTATTGTAATTTCATTGTAAATTTGGACCATTCATTATAAGGTCGCATATCTAACAGTAGAAATTATGTTAGGGTTTTTTTCCCTAGAAGGCAACCCTCTGTTATGAGGGAAATGTATTGTGGATATGCATTATGGTGAGGATTGTATTCTGAGAGGAGACTGTGAGAGAAGGAAGAGGAAGTTATAGTGGGTTTTGTTGTAGGTTGTATCCCTTCATTTGTTGGATAATAATAAAGGAAGGACCTAGCAATTTCTCTGGTGGACGTAGCCCACACTGGGCGAACCACGTAAATCTGTGTCTCTATTGTATTGTGTATCTTCAATGTTTTGTTTCCGCATTTGTTTTATTTTATTTCTCTGTGGTCCTATTTTTCTAACAACTGGTATCAGAGAGAAAGGTAACTTGCAGGAAAAGTGGGTTCCTGGTTCGAGTGGGAGCAATGTCGGAAGATGGAAAGTTTAGGGTTGAGAAATTTAACTGCCAAAACTACCAGTTATGGAAGATGCAGATGGAAGATTATTTATATCAGAAGGATCTATTCCTACCATTGGGCGGAGTAGAAAAGAAGCCGACGACAATGAATGATGAAGAATGGGATATTCTTGACAGAAAGGCTCTAGGAACGATACGGCTGAGCTTGGCAGCATCGGTGGATTTCAATATTTTGAAAGAAAAGATAACGAAGGATTTGATGGACGCGTTGGCTAAACTGTATGAAAAACCCTCGGTGTCCAATAAGGTATTTCTAATGAAGATATTATTTAATATGAAGATGTCAGAAGGTGGGCCTGTTGCAGATCATTTAAGTGAATTTAATATTGTTACTAATCAACTAAGTTATGTAAAACTGGACTTTGATGATGAGGTTAGGGCTCTTCTAATCTTGTGCTCATTTCCAAAAATATGGAATGGATTGGTCATGTCTGTAAGTAACTTTGTCTCTGGTTCAAATACTTTAAAATTTGATGATGTTGTTGGTGTTATCCTTAGTGAGGAAATGCGACGGAAAAACACAGGTGAGACATCAGGTAATGTGTTGAACATGGAGAACAGGGG
>SNQJ01S0044928.1:142723-159257 GCA_010110895.2 Picea sitchensis
CTGTAGGTTGTATCCCTTCATTTGCTGGATAATAGTAAAGGAAGGACCTGGCAATTTCTCTGGTGGATGTAGCCAACAGTAGGTGAACCACGTAAATCTGTGTCTCTATTGTATTGTGTATCTTCTGTGTTTTGTTTCCGCATTTGTTTTATTTTATTGCTCTGCAGTCCTATTTTTGTAACATCACATATATTGGACAACCAAATATCCTCAGGTGGATGACCTCTGGATTTTCACCTGTAAATCTTTCTTCAGGTGTCTTGTTCCCAAGTACACAATGGAGAATTCTATTCCACACATATACTATGGTCCTAGATGTTTCTTCCCACAGATGCATCAGTAAGTCTTGATAATGAATCATGGCCTTCAATGCTTCCATGATTGTATGATTCTTTCATTCTTCCACATCATTCTGCTAAGGATTTGAGGGAATGGAGAGCTCCCTCTTAATCCCAACTTCCTTGCAGAATTCCTTGAATTCATCTGATGTGAATTCTCCTCCATTATCTAACCTTAATATCTTTATCTTTTTTTCAGACAGGTTTTCAACAAGTTCCTTGAATTCTTTGAACTTGTTGAATACTTCACTTTTATCTTTCAAAAAATAAATCCAAGTTTTACATGAGAAATCATCAATAAATGAAACATAGTATGCATACTTGCTAAGTGAAGTGGATGACATTGGTCCAAACACATATGAATGTATAATGTCCAAGGCTTCTTTGGATTTTCTATCACTTCTTGGAAATGGTTTCTTCACGTTCTTTCCTTGTGCGCATCCCTTGCATATGTCTTCCTGATTCACTTGAATTTATGGAAAAATTGTCACCATCTTGCTCACGATCGGTAAGGCTTTCTAATGTATTTGAGAAAATATTATATTCCATAGTTCACTTGGAGTAATTGTATTGTGTACCAGTGATGAAACCGAATGTCTCTTAACTTGTATAAACCTCCTTATTGGACACCAATCACTAGAGAATTATCAATAGATTTTCCTCTTGGCCACATGGGGACTTCACCATCAATGAAAGTAACTCTGAATCCTTTCTCATCCAAATATGAGATGGAACGAAGATTTTTCTTCAAACCAGGTAAATACAAGACATCCTTCATCTTCATAGGTTTTTTAGAATCTAATTTGTAGGATGTTTCTCCTAACCTTTAATGGGATACTGATAATCATCACTGAGCTTCACCTTGTGAGGTGAATCTTTCTGAATTGAATATGAGAGAGAATCCTTGTAACCAATCATGTTCTTAGAATCACCACTATCAATCAGACATGTGTCACTTCCATGAGTGACCTTACCTGTAAGAGTTGATATCAATACATATTCTTCACTTGATTCTTGTTCTTTGATTTTTTCATGGATAGGTTCATCATCTTCTGCTTTATGAGCATGATGTATTTTATGCTTTCCTTTTATGACCTGACCTTTAGAGTTTGGAAAATTTCTTGCAATGTGTCCCATCTTCTGATAGATGTAACATCTGTAATTTGAGAAATCCTTCTTAAACTTGTGAGTCTTTTGTAATCCATGAGTCTTCTTGTGTGGGTGAACTTCCTTCTTTCTCTTTCCTTTTCTAGTATGTGTTGCGAGGGCTTGATTTTCCTCATCGCCTAGTTTATCTTCTCTTGCTTACAATATATGTCCTTCCTGAGTACAATCATTCCATAGTCTACTAAACCTTTTTAGCCTTCTTCTTTAACATATACTGTGAATGAATGATTCCCAAGATCTGGGGAGACCATTCAAAGTATTCATTACCAATCTGGCTTCTTCGATTGTGTCTCCAATGGATTCAAGGTATTCTTTGATTTGAGACACCCTTGTAAAATAGGATTGGATAGTTTCTGAATTCTGCATCCTTAAATACTTGAGTTGATTCCTCAAGGTCATATTCCGGTTTAAATTATTTCCTTCATATAATCGGGATAAGGCATCAAACATTTGCTTGGGAGTTGTTAATGATGAGACATGAGGAATCAGATGATACTTGATAGAATCAACAATGATTCTCTTTTCCTTAACCGGGTTCTTTTTGTACTTTTCCTTGGCCTCATCCTTGTTTGGTTCTGGAAATTCTTCTTTGACAAAATCTACTAGATCATTCTCTTCTAGAATGAGCATCACTCTATACTTCCATTCTCAAAATTTATCGACACCCTCAAGCTTCTCATCAAGCTTGGTAATGGGATCCATCTTGTCTTTGAACAAAAATATAATAAGAGAAAAAAAAAAAATTCAAAGAAAGGTTTTGTGCTTACCACAAAATGCTATGCCAAGTTGATCAGCTCCAACTTCAATCTGCAGCTACCAAGATGTCTTGAGCAAGGGTTTATGAGGAAATCCTAAATTTTCAAAATATGAATTTTGGAATTCTGCTCCGAGGGAAAGTTGTGCCCTCCTTAGGAAAGCTCCTAGGTGGTTTTACTTTGACCAGTGTCCTCTAGAAAGTGGAACAAGTAATCTTGTAGGGTTTTGTGCAGTTACAGGAGTTGCAACAATTGTAGATTTCAAAACTTCATCAAAATGAGAATCTAAACCCAAAGAAAGATGTGTTACGGTTAGGAGAGTCTTCATAAGGTATAAAATTCTCCAGTGAGTTCTTATAAACTTTGAAAATGGTTTCTTTCAAGCCCACTCTGATACCATGATAAAATTTCTTTTAAACAGTTAAGTGTGTTTAGTATTGTTTAGCTTTAGACTATTAAAAAAAAAATGACTACATAATGATCACTGAAAGAAATACATCCATAGTATACATAAGATTTATCCTGAGAAACCCTCTTGGGGGAGAAAACCCAACAAATATTCTTCAATATAGATTCCAAAACATGTATAATGTTGCTACCAAGAGATATCTAACAAAAAAAAAGATAAACCAGACACCCTAACCAGAATAGGGTAGCACACCACTAGACCAAGATATTCCTCCAACAAATAATGAAAACCCTTCACCATAACACCCTTCCTCTGTAGCTATGTCTCCTCCTTAGACTTGCACACTTTTCTTGTGTGAGAGAGATTGTTGTGTGTTTACCAAGTGAGGTGCCTAGCCTCTTATAAATATAATTTGTTCCTCGTAGAATTAGTCTAGGGATGACCTGTACACTTTACCCCTTTTAATTTACAATTTACTTTTGTCAAGGCACAATAGGGACAAATTTTACACAGGAACAATAGGGATGAATTAACAAATATAATGTAATATTGTTCTTTAAAGTTTTTTCTTTGTCTAATACAATGTTTGATAATAAGAATATCTTCTGAAGCTACTCAAATTTCAACAGGTATCAAATCAAGTAGGTAGTGATAGATTTCTTTGCCAAAATTTTGATAGGGGGCACCCACTGAAATCCCCTAAGTTAGATAATTTTAGTGGGAAGTTGTATGGGAACAAGAAATGGAGACTTACTAGGAAGAACAAATTATCTATACTTTTAGATACACCCTCAGATTGTCTTAATTTGTCCCCTTTTAAATTTAAAAAAATTATAGATATGCCTCGGTATCATAGAAGTTTCCTCAGTATCATACAAGCATGGCCCTACTACCAACGAGCATCCATAGCCCTGGAGTGTTTCCTTGTACTTATCACACCATTGTTAGTTCTTCCAACTTCCTTATGATATTTCTTTATGCATTCACCCTTAAATATTTGTAATATATGTGTTGCTCCAACAACATGTGTGTTTTAGGAAGTAGGGTGATAGAAGAGGTTCTTTGATATGCTAGACTTAGTCAATACCTTATCCTTATGGGTTCATTTTGAGAACATTCTAATATGATCTTTACACTTAGTGAATTGGGAAAGATGTCACAAAGATTATTCAGGAGACATATGTAACTAAGACCTTTCTTCAATCTTCTGAAAACCAATTAACTCTATCTGAGAATCATCACATAACTATAGACAAACTGTCATCATGAGTATGAATAGTTTGCATTAACGATATGATGGTTTCTCTTTGAAACAAATATGAGCTAGTAACTCCCCTATCAATATAACCATCGTCTTTGTTTTCTGTAAACTAGGTAATGATACAAGGAAGCCTTTTCACTTTTGGGTACTTAAGAGATGTTCACACAGGAGCTAAGCTCAAATTCTCATATATAGTCCTTATTTTGTTTTAGTCAAAATTGTGCAATTGATGGAGAATAACCAACATAGACCTTATTCGCAAACAAAGAACAAAATAAATCATAAAATGAAAAGAAAATCAACAGGAAAAAACTTTATTTAAAAGCATAAGAAAAACTTCAAAAGAAAAATGAAATTAATAAGGAATCCTAATATATAAAAGGCGACATAATGAAAGGTGATTAGGAGAAATATATTTTTAGCATTTTACCATTGATAGGGAGCTCCTCCATAGATGATTTTAGGGGATACATTTAGCCAATGGGATAATTTTTCATGGTTTTTCCCAAAAAACTATTCGCCAATTTCCATTTTTTCTAAAAATAATCCACCCAATTTCCATAAAATAAAGTTATTTTACCTTAAAAATAGCCAAAATTGTATAGAAACTATATAAAATCCTTATAAATTTGAATATTTTTACAAAACTATCGCCAAACATTTTACATTTTTCATGTTAAGGACTAGTAATATTAGCCCATGTTTTTGCATTTTAATATAAATTTCCATCCTTCAAATTATTCTCGAGCTCCTCTGCATCTCCCTCAAAGGTCTTGAGTTTGAAGGTTTCTGACCATATATTTTCATGGATTTGGTATGGCCCTAACCACAAATTTTGGAATTTGGTATGCTTTTCTTTCATTTCATTGGCATTGTCCCATTTAAGAACTAGATCACCTTCTTGAAAATCCTTATTTCCCATAGAGGTTTTATCAAACCATCTTTTGATTAGTTCTTGATGTTGCATTAAATTATTTTTAGATTTCTCTCTTTCTAGTTCTAATTTAAGGAGCATTTCCAATATTTTTTGCATTACTAGGCATTCATTGGCTTGGGAAGATTGAGCTAGTTGTAAGGAAGGTAAGAAATCATGGGTAGGAAAAATAGCCTTCTATCCATAAACTAGAAAGAAAGGATAATTTCGTAGAGAAGCCTTACGTATTAATCTATCATCCCATGGGGAATTGTGGAGGGATAAATGCCAATTTATTTGGTGTTTTGTTATAGTCCTTTTCAAAATTTTGATTAGATTTTTATTTGTAGATTCTTCTAGTCCATTTCCCTGATGATAATAGTTAGCTAAAAAATTTATTTGGATGTTCTTTTGAAATGCATATTCAATTAATTTCAAAGAAGATAAATATTTGGCATTGTCAAATACTAAGGATTCTTGGACACCAAATATAATTATAATGAAATAATTAAGGAAAGATATAACCTAATTTTCATTCATAGCCATGAGAGGAATTGCTTCAGTCCATTTGGTGAAGTAGTTTGTCACAATGAGAATGTATTTGTGCAGCTTAGAAGAGCTGGGGTTGATTTCCCCTATCACATCCAAACCCCATTGCTGAAATGGAAATTTGATTGTAACTAGTTGTAGGGGAAAAGCATGCTTCTTTCTCTTCCATCTGAAGTCTGGTATTCTTGACATATCCTTGCATAGGTATGTGAATCTATGAATAAATAAGGGAAATAATAACCTTCATTGAGGATTTTGTGTGCAGTGGTATCTCCCCGAAAGTGTCCCCCAATTGGACCATCATGTAACTCAGAGACGACCTTTTATTCATCTTGTTTTTCCAAACATCCCAAGAAAACACCATCATTATTATTCCCAAATAAAATCCCCTGAGTTAGGTGGTATTGAGATGATTTGAGTCTAAGTGCTCTATTTTTCTTATGTTCCATGTATTATGGGGATGAACCATGAGTTAAACAATACTTAGTTTCATAATACCGTGGGTCAATATTTGCAAGGATGTAGTAAATTTATTTATCCAACAAACTTTGATCTTCATATAGTTCATCTTCACCCCTTCTATCTTTTGTTGATTCATATTCCATCTTGTAGAGTCCTTGTCCTTTCAAAGCCTTTGCGTGATTTATTTCTAGTTCATACTCTTGTAAATATGTCATCCCGTTAGCTCTCTTATCTCTGAAATACTTTTGTACCAAAATATTTCTAATAGTAGGATACATAACTATCACTTTGGTCTTGGATTTGAGTAGGTATGGTCTGAAACTTTTGACAACTTTAAAGACAACATGGGTTTGTTTATCTATTTATGGATAATCTAGCTCTTCTCCTTGCAACCCAAATCTCATAAAGGAAATTGGGAATTCATTCCCTTCATTATTTTTTTGGGTAAGGTCTATTGCATATGAAATATTAGAAGAAAAGGTATAAAGTATGAAAGTTTTTTGAAAAAATTACTCATCAAAGGAGGGGACTGAGCTCTCTCTTCCATGATATTTATGAATTATTCTTTCTACTTGGATCCCCACTTATAATTAACATTATTCTTTATCATAACTTGAAGGGGCTTTGCAGTTTCAATGAGACTTGAGACAAACCTTCTTACAAAATTTATCTTCCCAAGGAATGATTGCATGGATTTCTTGTTGTGGGGAAAATGAATATTTGAGATGGCTTTAGTTCTCTTAGGATATATCATCATTCCATATTTAGATACAACAACTCCCAATATTTTTTCTTCAATGATTGCAAAAACAAATTTCTTTGGATTTAGTGAAATACCATACCTTTTGCATGTGTTAAATATTTTCCTCAAGTGGGCAATATGGTACCTTTTATATTTGGAGAAGACAATGACATCATCAAGAAATACCACTAGAGAATTGTTGATTAGTCCTGTAAATGAAATTTCCATGGCTCTTTGGAAAGTTTCTCCTACATTTATTAGTCTGAAAGGTATTTTCTTATTGGCGTAGGTTCCCTATTTTGTCCGAAAAGTAGTTTTCAACTAATCATCATGGGAAACCAAAACCCAATTCTAACCAGAAAATCCATCTAGTAAGAGATAATTTCATAACTTGACACACATTGTAATCCATTTTTTTTTTATATGTCTGGCGGAATCAACAACTAGTTGGGCACGTGCTCGCATTACACGTGGCCGTGTTATCCAACTGCTACCACTATAACCTCCAGGTGTGCCCACGATGCCCCTTACACGACACACATTGTAAGTCGGGGGGAGTTGAACTCGAAACCTCATGGAACTTCATTTTCACGGCACTTGCCAATTGAGCTGCCTCCCCGGGGGCCACATTGTAATATTTTCTCCATAGGTGGCACAAGATACTTTTTTTTCACTGAAGCCTTATTTAATTTATTGAAATCAACACACAGTCTTATGTCACCATTCGTTTTTGTTATAAGAACAAGGATAGAAATCCATTGAGTGTGTATGATCGGGAAGCTTATTCTTGCTTCCAGTAGCTTATTCAATTCATCCTTCACTTGAAGTTCTAAATTATGGTGTATCTTTCTCAACTTCTACTGAAAATATTTTGTTTGACACTTTATGGGGATGACATTTTGGATGATCTTTGTATCATATGTCTTGAGGTCATTATAATTCCAAGAAAACATGTCCTTGTATTCTTTGAATAGCTTGATGAATGCTTTTTTTTCAACAGGTGAAAAATGCTTCCCAAGGTTGATGTTCCTTGGCATATGCTTGTTCCAAGAATTACTACTTCAAACTACATAGTTGAACTATTTGTTTTGTAGTTTGTTAGTTTCTTTAACTTGTCCTAAATATCAAAGAGCTTCTCAAGCATTACCACACTTTTAGGAATGTTATTGATATGAGTGGTTTTACTTTGCTTTATCTTATTTGTTGGGTCAGGAACATAAATATTCATATCCCTATCATGTTGGACTTCATCTATGATAGAATCTTTGAAGTTTTTTTCCAAATGTAGAAAACTGATTATCTACTGGTTATCATCAAAGATTCTCTAGTTGGTTATGTTTTCTGGAATTGAAGCCATGTACAATAAATCCACAGAGAAAGTGTTAGGATGTATTCCTTTGGGAGGAATCAATTTATATGTGACATTATCTAGTAAATCAACATTATAGTTTAATGAATGAGGAATATGACTAATGTTAAATGCATCAAAGTATTTGATCAGTTCCCATACCTAATGCCGATAGTTTTTGGGGTGACTTGAAAGGAAATGTATGATGTTTATTTTGTGTCTTATTAGAATTTCACAGTCACCAAATACCTTTATCTTCCATGCTTCCAAGTCTACTTATTTTTTCAACCCTTATAGTAGAGCTTCATATTCAATGATATTGTTTGTACATTGGAATTCAAGTTTGCATGCATTTAATATTTTCTCTCCATTAGGGTACTTTGATATGAAGCTATATCCTACACCTTCAAGGGACTTGGATCCATCAAAATTTAAAGTCCGCAAGTTAGGATCTTCATTATATTTAGTCATGGACTTGGATTTTTTTTTATTTTCTAGATTATTGGGGTTAGTAAAATTAACATACACTTCTAATATATAGCTAGATACTATGTTAGGAAGCACATCAAGGTTAGTGTAATTCCTATCTACTATGTTACAATGAGTCTCAATAATTTGAGTGTAATGAAGTATTTCAGATTATGTGTTTGATTCTACATGAGAAGAAATATCAGCAGTATGATTCTCAAAGAAAGTGTCATAGCTATAGTTTCCAAAAATAGAATGATTAAACATTATGGGTTCATTGGGATCATTTAATTCTGTTACCACATGTTTCATCTATCTTTGTCTGTCTACTCTAATTTGGTTGGGTTTTCCATTGTAAGGAATCCATAAGTGTGACTAATATGTAGCAAAATATCCATCAAGCATAAAAGACAAATCTTTGCTCAAAAGCATCCCATAAGTATCTGGGAGATCAACTATGATGATGTCAATTTTTTGGTGCACCTTAGGGTTGGATGATAATCTGATCAAAACATTCTTTAACTCTCCAATGAATTTGAATCTTTATCTATCTAACTGGATGATTTGGATATCCGATTCTTCAAGATTGGTATTCATCTTTTCACACACTTTAAAGGGAACAACATTTGAGGAAGCTACTAAGTCTACCATGAAGCTGTGAAAATTTTTGTTAAATATTTCAAAAGTCAATAAGAAAGGAGGAGTGTTGGAATTTTATCTCTTCCTAGCTAAATATGCATTTACAACTAATTATCTCTTTGGTGTTGTCTTTTTAGTAGAATGGAAAACTTTAATTTTCCTCTTCACTACCCCTATATTAGCTTCTTGAGTGTTCTTAGAAGTAGTGCCCTGCAGAGTTTTGATGAAATTATGTTGAATTTGAGGTAGCTCCATGAGTTGAAATAGAGATACATTGGCCTTACTTATTTTAAAATCTTTTAGAAAATCCGATTTCGATGGAGGGGTAGAAGACGGAGTAGATTTATCATTAGAGGGTTCTTTTTGTGGTTCAAATGTTGATATGTTAGGTTCAAAGGTTGCAAGAGATGTAGGGGAAAACTCCTTTCTTCCACTTCTTGTATTTACTGCATTTTGTGAAATATGTATTTTATAAACATCTTCTTCTTCTCATTCCCCTAATCCAAAATAAATATCCCAAAAAGAATTGACTGGTTGTTCCTCTGTTTCTTTAGTTTCTTGAGTTTGATCTTGTTGTTTTTCTTCCCCCTTCTCTTCTTCCTTAGATTCCTTTTGGGTATTAGTTACCAAATCCTTGATGGATTGTACAGAATCTTCATTATTTATTTCTTCATAAGGGGGGGTCTTCTTAGTGGTAGTAGGAGTGCTCTTTTCTTTTTTGGGTTGAAATTTGAAAAAATTCTTGGGGTTGGAAGAGCCTTATGCATAATTCTTTTTTAAATCAATAATTTCATTGAATATTTTCTTAACAATTATATGGAGGGATTCCATATCTTTGGAGTCTTGTTATTTTTTATCTTCAAGGGGCTTGGTCACATTAGTCTTGGTTTTGACCCCAGTTTTATCCTTTGAAGATTCAATTCCAGGGTTGCCTTTAAGACTAAGCATGCCCTTCTCAACTTTAATGAATTCTTTAAAGGTTGCGTCTAAAGTATTTTATCACCCATTTTTACAAACATTTCCATGGAAGCGGGGAGAGATGAGGTATAAAATTCAATAGAAACATCTTTAGAAGTCTTGGAAGCTTGAGGAATTTTATTCATTAAAGTGATAAATCTTTGATTAAAATCCTTAATTTTTTGTTTTGCATCCATTTTTATTAGGGAAATATCTAGAACCAAAGTTGCAGGGGTCTTGTCTTCACCAAATGTTTTAATGAAAGTGGTTTAAAAAATGTTCCAACTAGTGATAGAATCCTGAGCTAAAGAGAAGTAGAATATTGAGGCTTTGTTCTCAAAGGTGGAATGGAACAATATGTAGGAGGCATCCTCATATTGCACATTCATTAATATTACAACAAGAATGAACTTCTTGACAAGGTCCTCGGTAGAATGTTTCTTATTAGGATCAAATTTAGGTAAAAACTTCTCAGGGTGCTTAGGCATGTCATGGACCACCCTAGGAATTGCAACACCATCATGAACTAACCATGAATGGTTATTTTGTTTATTCGGGTTGGGATGACTAGCATTAAATATGGCCATTAGTTTAGGATTTACAAGGATTCCCCTTTCTCCTTTACCTTTAGGTTCATCTTCAATCTCACCTCTTGGTGCTCTGGGTGGATATTTAGGAGGAACAAGAGGTCTACCACCAACAAAAGCTAGTTAATTTTCTAATTCAGATTCCAATGGTTTTGAAATGCCTTGCAAGAGTTGCAATAGGTGATAATTCGATGTTATGACTATTGGGTTTCCCTCGTGGGTGTGGGGAATTTCAAGAGCCAATTCTTCCCATGTAAGGATTCTCCACCCTTCAAATATTGAAAAGTCAATAGAGAGCTGGCTGGTTCGCCTACTCCACTAAAGTGTTAATACACGCTCATAGGATTCTTGAATTACTCATTGAATTTTGGGATTGTCTAGGGAATAAGAGGTTTGGGAACAAGATTCAGAATGGGGATTAACTCAGTGGGTAAATAATAGAGCAGCTGTATTCACAAAGTAATACTGAGGAATTAATTTTTTTTCAAGGTCGATGTGCTGAGAATCACTTGTTAGAGTAGTGTTTATCAACGAAATATAATAGGTAGGGTTTGGTAACTTATTAACATCCATTCAGTTCTATGGCCCTCCTTCTAGAGCCATTTCCATTAATGAGTCTAGATTGGCCTGTCAAGAAGGTAAGGGAGAATGACCGATGCCACATCCCAATTAGGCCCTCTCTCATTTGGAATAGTGTTTTCGACAAGTACGTGGGCCTGTTTTCACTCTAAACTATTATATAAATATGAATATGAGAACAAAATGTCCTAAAATAAATTAAGATATAAACTAGATCTAAATATTGTTGTCTAAATCTATTCTAAACGCAATTCTATGCTACTTTAACCTATCCCGATAAGGAGCAAACTAATAAAAATGAGTATAGTGGAAGATATTAATATCTACAAAATATTAAGTTCATTCATGTGAATAATATATTAAAAATGATAGTGAATTAAGTTGAACAATAATTAATTTCTTGACCTACTTATTACACCATTGTTGTACATCTAAGGAAATGCAGAATGTATAAATATATAGAACACAATAAATAAGAAATGCATAGGACCATGCTCCATAATATCCATACAATAGACATATACAAAACGAAAATTCTCATATGCACATATCTGAATCCAAATTTTCCATCAATGTCTCTTTCTCTATTAATCATACTATAATAGTACTATTCTGATACATTAGAGATAAAACTACATTTCTTAATTGTAGTCTCCTCTTTTATAAAACAATAGGGTTTGTTTACATTCTGAAAATTCTTGTTGTGAGAGGGCAATCAGGGTTTGTCTCTTCATATTCCAATTCCGATTACAAAAAAAGAATGAACAAAAATAAAAAAGAAATTAGCTAAAAGATTAGAACAATCATGATATCCTATGTGCTTCCATATGATCTCGATATTCCTTCCAGAGCGCATACTTTTCCATGATCTTCTCTAGTTTATTGAATTGCATCTTCTCAAAGTCTAACTCTCCATAAAAAAAATTGGTTGTGACTTTGAGTTTTAATTATTTCTCTATATTATTTATGAATCTCTCATTCAATGTGATTAACCTAGTTGGTTTCATCAGGTACTCATGCAAAATTTCTTGATTAAATTCAGTAAGCTAGTTAATATTTGTTTGACTATATTCCCTTCTTTCTTTCACTTCAATTATTCTTAATTCAATCGGGGTTGCCTCATTGATGTTAAGCATGATTTTCATCCGGAACTCTTATAGGAGTTCATATGAAGGATTCCACTGTCCTTTATATGACTTTGTTACCTTTTTCTGAATGCCTCAGATATCCTCTAGTAGAGGCTTCGATGTATAAAAAAAGACTTGGTCTTTCAAATTTTATCTACTGGAGTAAAGTGTCAGGGCATCTTGTGGATTTTTATAGACACCTTTCCAATCTATAATTGTATCAAATCCATCATTAACATTTTGATATATGTCCCTAATTTCATCAATCTGATCCTCAAGTCTTATTTGGTCATCTCTATTCTTTTGGATGTCATTTGAAACGTTGAAACACTTCCTTTGCTCTGATTGTAGTTCTCCATTAATGGATATGGATTCTACCCTCATGAATTCTAGGGAGATGGTTCTTTCTTTGATTTCTTCAATAGATCTCTCAATATTTTATTTTTCTTTCTCTAAACCCTGACCTTGTGTTTCAACCATTCGATAAATCTCTTGGCTTCTACTTGTTCTCTGTGTAGATTGATCAATTCATGTGTATAATTGTTCTTCATTTGCTCAATTTTCTTCAGAGTGATTTTGCTTAAGGGTATCCAATTCTTCCTTATATAATAATCATTTGTGTGGGCTCTCTTTTCAAATTATGCATTTATCTTATCCTTTTTTTCTTGCAAAACCTTTTCCATTTCCTCCTTATGGAGGTTCTCTACAATACTTATTTCCCTCTAGAACTGATGTCGTCATTTTAATCATTTACTATTCTATCCAAATTAGTAATCCAGGTATATGTTGTGTCAAATGCAACAACTATCACATAGACAAACATGACATTTTCTCCTACAAACACATGAAGAGAATTGCCTTCCATTCAATAATTTTGTTGGCTAATGGATGGCTAAAAATTGTATCCTCTTTTTTTTTTATTCCTCTCCTAAAGCAAGCATTTTTAATGTCTCTTCCTTTTTCTTCTTCTTATCCACCTTGGAAATATTCTTGGGTTCAATTTTCACCTTCCCCTTTGATGTCCTCTTGCCCCTTTTTCTTCTCCACTTGTATTTTCTGATATTCTTCTTCTATTGTCATTGCCTTCTAGTCTCTCTCATCTTATTTTCTTTTCTCCTCATATTCTTTTTCCTCCAAGATTTCCTAGTCCTTATTCGAAAGTAATTAGAACCGTTCCTAGTCTATTTTCTTCTTCTCTTATTCTTTCAATTTAATATTTTCTTTGGCCACATCATTTGGTAACATTTTCAACACTTCTTCAAAGAATAAGTCTCCTTTGAATACCTCCTCTACAAAATTTACCACATGGATCACGTTGTGAGTGAGGCCAATCGATTTGACATGATTTAGTGTCATATTTTGTTGGTCATGCCCTTGGGATTCTCCTAGGCACAAACATAACTCTTGCAAATCCTCTGTTTCATTTCTAGCACGAGGAACGTTTAAAAATAGGTAATTTCCTATATTAATAAGGAATGTGGGTCAAATATGTTTACTACTACCTGAGAGAAAATAGTTTATCCGTGTTCCCATGGTTTGGTAGGAAATTTACCGAATTAAAATCCTATTGGAGACATATTTAGGAAGGAGATTTGGGGCCTTAGAGTTCCCATGGATGTAATGATCCCAAGCCATTATGCAAGGATCATCACTGCTTTGGTGTCTTTTTAACCTTTTTCTGAGTGAGGTATTTCGTCAAACAGTTTGTTGATCCACTTTTTAGATGTGTTTATATGTGTGTATGAAGCAAATAATAGAAAGCGATAACCATGGAACATACCTCAACCATATGCAATAATATAAACAAGCCAAAACATCTCAAATCTTATTTATTCATAAAATAGAAGAACCTGCTACAATGGAGATGTCAATCTCGAATGCTCAACAGATGTCCAAGATGATAGACAATAGATAACAAGTATGATTTTCTACAAAATTCTCTCACTGATACAAAACAAGCCTCCAAAGGCTGGATAAGAGATGAAGACCAATGCCAAGTGCCAAACCCCTCAAGCTGGAAGATGCCATGCTCTGCTGGATAACTGAAGCTCATAAACAATTTGGCCCTGGTGCCAAAGATGTCCAATTATCTCAAGAAAGGTGTCAAACAGTAGATCGGGTGATGGTAAGAATAACCCAGGTGCCCAAATCTCCAAGATCCCTCTCAATATCTGTAGATCTGAAATCCCCCACTGAATGGTTCGCCCCACTGGATGACTAAAGCCCTAGATAATTTGGCCCTGATGAAGGAGGCCTCCAAATTCTCTAAAACTCCCCAGGAATATATATCGGGCCACTGCAAGTCACTAGGTGAAATCTCAGGGTCAGATCTAAAGTGTAACCCCTCCAAACGGACTAGATCTGGATCTAAAAAATGCCCTCCTTCTCTTCAATTCGTCCCACTGTTCAAGAAATAATCTGAGCCATAAAACTATCTCAGAAAACACTAGATCTGACGTCCAAGGACCTGCAATGAAAACCCAAGTGATAGAATCCTCAACGGCCTGGCCAATCTCCTACAGCGAATCCCTCTCCAAAGATGGTGCGCCCCTCTTATTGGAAACCCTCAACTGGTGCGCCCTCTCTCTATCTGCACATGAAACTAATGTAGAATCCTTCTACAATTGAGTAGATCTAGAACTAGAATGGTGTGGGAGAGTATTGCATCTCCAAGACCAAGCTTGGGACAAGATAGGTGGAATCTTTCACCACCGAATCGTCCTCTAGGGTTTGTTATGTCAAAACCCTCAAAACCCCCAAGAGATGGGCTCACTAGCTAAAGCTAGATATCAAAATAAGATCATACATGAATGAACAAGAAGAGGCCCTTGCCTTTCTTTTATACTTTTGGCTCACCTTGTCCCTCCAAAGTGACTTTCATTTTATTAATATTTAATCAATTAATTAAATCACTTTAATTAATTAATTACCCTTTTTACCTCTAAAACGCTCCTTATCTCTCCTTGTGGCTTCCCTAGCCGCTGAAAGTCACTTCTAGCCAACCCATCCTGTAGTGTTTCTCCTCTCGATTCCAATGAGCTATTACACTGAGAGGTTCCTCCAAGTAATGTGCCCAAAATGACCTCTTTAGTGAATTTCATTGACTTATAGCTCAAAATAGTCAAAATCATGGAACTCGTCGGAATGCAACGGAACCAAATCCAACCTGTGTGGAATGGATCATAATGATGGAATATGATGAGAAATGCAAGCTGGACCCCACAATGCCTCTCAAATACCCTTGTACTCTCTATAACTTCCATCTGGCTACTCTGGTCATCATAAATATCTGCACTGTGATGATGTCCCAAAGTGGGGGCATTACAGTCCTCCCTGCTAGAAAATTGCTTGTCCTCAAGCAATAACTGAATCCCATCAAGTATAATGCTAGGATCCCATGTCCACCTATGGGTTACATAGTAGAACCCATCCAAGGATGAACAATCACAGATGTCGCCCCCTGGGTCCCATATCAAGTCATGAACTACTAGCCCCTGGGACGCATAATCCTGAAATACACCAACTCCGTGAGTCTCCTATACCTGACACATGGCCTCATCCCAGAGTGAGTCCATCCACCTAGTCTCTACCGATATACACATGGCCCCCATCAACTGCACATGCTGATAATCGACTGAGGTGATGCGAGACCTCTGTGAGGCACCCGCAAGCGATGTGTTCCTCTCAACACTGAACCTCAATGGAAAGCTAGAATGACTTTTCCCTGCAATGGTCCACTCTCCCCTGTCGGTCAATGAACTGCTCAATCCTACAATTCCTGGGTCCCATGCTAGCCTCTATCAAAGATCCTCATGCTGACACTGCACTACTCTGACCATGACTGTCTGCCCCCTGGATACATCCTAAACCCTCCTCTCTTGGGTCCTCCAATTGAAAGACCTGTGACCATTGGACCTGATGTCCAGAAACTGTATGAGTGAGGATGATCCAGGTGGATATCGGGGGCCACCCACCTTTTCCAAATGGCTCAAAACAATTTTCTGGCCATTTTGGCAATTTACTATTTTTAGCAGGTTTTCACTTCTGGGGCCATTTTGAGGGCCTAAATGAAGTTTTTTAGAGATCAAGGTTCTCAATTATTTTCGAAGGCATGATTGAGCCCCCAAAATGAATCTCCTTGACGATACCTTTCCAACGAGCTATCACACACCTAAAATAGAGATCGTATGCAAAAGTTACGACCCCGGGAAGTTGATGCACCAACTTACCCAA
>SNQJ01S0044928.1:159267-196717 GCA_010110895.2 Picea sitchensis
ATATTATTGAATATCTGCAATATCTCTGTGCATTTATTTATTATATCTCCGCTCTCATTTCGTGCCAAAAATAATTTGGATCAGAAGACACCTCTGTAGAAGAAGTACCCATCCAAACATCTCCATGCTCTACCATGATGATCAAGCGGAAGGAAAGGTCTCACCCCATAAGACAAGTACCTGCAGACCCACTCCAAACCAAACCAAGGTGGAGTGTGTGGCTCTCTGATGCAGCCTGGGTCAACATGAACATCGTTCTAACAAAAAGGACTCCTGGGTCCCCTGGAAAACTTGGAATTTTATCAATTCCAATCTTCTCTAACTGCTCATGTGTGAGGCTAATCACTATCATAAGCCCTCTATGCTCATCTGTCATCGCCTGGTCTATGATTCTCACCATCACGCACCAAGTCTCAATTATCTATCTAACACGGTCCACCTCTAACCTGTTGTATGCCGTAAAGTACTCTTATCATGAAGTCTCGACCTACTCACTCTCCTTGCCCTCAGCCATGACCTATCCCTCCTCATGATGCTGTCTATGATAAAAGTGTCAGGATGGGCTAATAGAAACATATGCAGCTGACTGTAGGAATGAAAGGTGTCACATGCTTTGGTCAATCCCAAGGATTCAACCATAAGCTCGTCCATAGGTATCCATGATAACTGCTCACCTGTAGTCATCACTAAACCCCAATCATCAGGTACAATCAGAAGCAACTCCTCCAACTACTGGTAAACCACTTTGAATCTCCCCTCACCTAGGAAACTACTAAAATGGTGAAGGTGAGGTCTCAAAATCATATGTTGATGCAAAGGAGTGGCACCTGCATGCTACCCTAAGTGTGTCTCCTCCCTACCAGGCAGTACACCCCTATGAATCCCACCATACATCTCAACATGTCTCTGTGAGCTATCCCTCATCACTGTATGCTCTAGCATACTCCTATCATCTCCCATAAACTCATGTTGCATCACAGATCCTGGGTGTACAGTTGGGTCAATCTCTATATGGAGATCAACCACTCCCAAGACACAAATGGAAGTGTCCCCCATCAACTGGTGCTCCTTTGCTAAATCATCAACATCCTCTGTCAATGTGACTGACTGATACATATGAGTGTCCACTAAGATAGATGAAGTGGATCTCTGATGGATCTCCTTAGGAGACTCATATGTCCTGGACTCTGATTCTTGAAGGGTGATCTATGTGCCTCTCAAGAATCCTTGAGTGCTCTTCAACTTCTGACTAAGTCGGTCCATCTCCAACTCCTGCTCCCTCAGAGCCTCATGATACATCTCACCAACCCTTAGTAGATAATCCCTGTCTATCAACAACTGCTGGTAGTCAGTTCTCATCACAGATACTCTCTCCCGGAGAGTGTGAAAATCATCCATGAAAAATCCTCCATCTGAGCTACCCTGTGCCACTGATGCTCTCCAATCGTAATCTGCCATCACTGCATGCATTTCATCAATACGCCTAGTGGCTTCTCTGATCATAGCCTCACTAACTCCCAACTGTGCTACTAAGTGGTGTAGCTCATGATCATGGTCATACTAAGGTGTCATTTCAGACCCCTCAGTGCTAGTGTTAGCCTTGCTAGTGCCAACTCTAGAATCCCCCAAAACACCCTCTGCATAAGATGATGTGTTGAACTATCCATTGTCTACCATGTTGCTGGGTACTCCTGTATGCCACTGCATCCCATCACTAGATGCCATCTCCTCCTGACTCCCACTGTATCCTGTATGAGCAGCTGTATCCTCCTGTGCACTCATCCTGCTACCATCATTTGCACCTGGATCCCATAGAGATGTATCCAAACACATTCTATGGTCATCCTGACTGCTAAAAAGTGCATCCTAATCAATGTAGACCGATCCTAGGAGTAAGTGCTCCATCAACCTGTCAGCCTCTGCAATTTTCTCAACTAATGGAGTCTCCAATAGTTGTGACTCAATCTCCTTTGGATGACCTGTATGTGTGAGGTCAACTGCCTATATGTTCTGTACCTCCTCATGGATTTGTGGGTCTACCTGTCCATGGTGTGCATCCCTCGCACTAGTCTCATCGAACATACCTGATGTGCCACTGATCTCCTCATGTGACGTGGCTATCATGGGTGTCTGAACATGTGACAGATGTGTCACAGCCCCCATAGGAATCTCATCATCTCTAGGTGCTAACACGTGTGAATCCTCTCTAGTGTCACCACTCTGTTGAGGTGTAAGGTCATCAATGGTATGTGATATGTCTACTGAGGCACCGGTGTTATCGTCCTGTCCATCCTGCTGCATATCCACTACAAAAGGGTCATCATCCTCCTCAAGCGTGCAAGCATCACTAGCCCCTGTGCAAGAGTCATCATCGCTATCATCTGAGGTAGAGTCACTATCACTAGCCTCTATGCAAGAGTCACTGTCATCATCCGACTGCTTTGAATCGACATCTATCGCTCCATCCTCACACACCTCATCATCACTGTCATGACAGGCCTCAATAATGCACTCCTGATCCTTACCCCTGCACCTATGATCTGGTTCCCACGGTCCCTTGCAACTGTGGCAAGGTTGTGTGCTCCTACTAGGCATTGGGTTTCTCTGTTCTTCCCACCATCTAGCTGCTTCTTTTCTCTTTTTATCTGCTATGATGATCCCCTCTAAAATATCCCATTTTCTCCAATGGGGATTTCTATAGGTTGCATATTGTTGGAAGGTTATTATAGCCTTAGTTTCCTTGCTAAGGTTGTCATACATTATCTCCAAGCGTGTTATCTCAATGGATATCCTATCCATTTCCTTACAACTATCCATAAAGACCCCTCAGGTTTGCAGGATTTAAGCTTTGATAGCACTGTAATGATCCCAAGCCATTATGCAAGGATCATCACTATTTTGGTGTCTTTTTAAACTTTTTCTGAGTGAGGTATTTCATCAAACAGTTTGTTGATCTACTTTTTAGATGTGTTTATATGTGTGTATGCAGAAAATAACAGAAAGAGATAACCATGGAACATACCTCAACCATATGCAATAAGATAGACAAGCCAAAACATCTCAAATCTTATTTATTCATAAAATAGAAGAACCTGCTACAATGGAGATGTCGATCTGGAATGCTCAACAGATGGCCAAGATGATAGACAATATATAACAAGTATGAGCTACTACAAAATGCTCCCGCTGATACAAAACAAGCCTCCAAAGGTTGGATAAGAGATGAAGACCAATTTCAAGTGCCAAACCCCTCAAGTTGGAAGATGCCACGCTCTGCTGGATAATTGAAGCTCATCAACAATTTGGCCCTGGTACCAAAGATGTCCAATCATCTCAAGAAAGGTGTCAAACAATAGATCGGGTGATGGTAAGAATAACCCAGGTGCCTGAATCTCCAAGATCCCTCTCAATCTCTATAGATCTGAAATCCCCCATTGAATGGTCTGCCCCACTGGATGACTGAAGCCCTAGATAATTTGGCCATGCTGAAGGAAGCCTCCAAATGCTATGAAACTCCCCAAGAATATAGATTGGGCCACTGCAAGTCACTAGGTGAAATATCAGGGTCAGATCTAAAGTGTAACCCCTCCAAACAGACTAGATCTGAATCTAAAAAACACCCTCCTTCTCTTCAATTCGTCCCATTGCTCAAGAAATAATCTGAGCCATAAAACTATCTCAGAAAACACTAGATCTGACGTCCAAGGCCCTGCAATGAAAACCCAAGTGATAGAATCCTCAATGGCTTGACCAATCTCCTACAACGAATCCCTCTCCAAAGATGGTGCACCCCTCTTGTTGGAAACCCTCAACTGGTGCGCCCTCTCTCTATCTGCACATGAAACTGATGTAGAATCCTCCTGCAACTGAGTATATCTGGAACTAGAATGGTGTGGGAGAGTATTGCATCTCCAAGACCAAGCTTGGGAAAATATAGGTGGAATCTTTCACCACCGAATCGTCCTCTAGGGTTTGTTATGTCAAAACCCTCAAAACTCCCAAGAGATGGGCTCACTAGCTAAAGCTAGATATCAAAATAAGATGATACATGAATGAATGAGAAGAGGCCCTTGCCTTTGTTTTATACTTTTGGCTCACCTTGTCCCTCCAAAGTGACTTTCATTTTATTAATATTTAATTAATTAATTAAATCACTTTAATTAATTAATTACCCGTTTTACCTCTGAAAAGCTCCTTATCTCTCCTTGTGGCTTCCCTAGCCACTGAAAGTCACTTCTAGCCATCCCATCCTTTATTTTTGCTCCTCTTGATTCCAATGAGCTATTACACTGAGAGGTTCCTCCAAGTAATGTGCCCAAAATGACATCTTTAGTGAATTTCATTGACTTATAGCTCAAAATAGTCAAAATCATGGAAATCGTCGGAATGCAATGGAACCAAAGACAACTTGTGCGGAATGGATCATAATGATGGAATATGATGAGAAATGCAAGCTGGACCCCATAATGCCTCTCAAATACCCCTGTACTTGCTATAACTTCCATCTGGCTACTCTGGTCATCATAAATATCTGCATTGTGATGATGTCCCAAAGTGGGGACATGACAATAGACCCCAATGTATCTGTAGTAATTTCATAAATACCAATCTGATATATATTTCATACTAGCTATGGCCTCCTTAGATATACTATATGCTAGCTATCCAAAACATATGGTATACAAGGGAGCGAGGAAACAATCACATATATCATAAATGTATTTCTTGTAGTTTATGTCACATGGCTCTAAACAATAAACTCGTACAAAAGGATAATCTTCGTCCCAACACCATCAAAATGTAGGAAATTGTATAGACGATCATATAGCATCAATGAGGTATGAAAACATGCAAAAACTGGGATTTTTCATACCTAGTACATTCCTGATGCTTTGGAAGATATTGAAGGTTAGTATTTCTACCTTGTTGAAAACGTGTCTTGTCTTTACCACTATGTAGGCCATGGACAAACATTGCATTTGAAAATGAGTTCTCTTATCTTTTTCATAAATCTTGCATATCATGTTAGTTAACATCCTGTATGACTTTTTGAATTACTTGGAAGGAATTAACCTCTACCTTGCTTGAATTTTTTGTCTTCATCACACCACTAGTCTTCCATTAACTGAGAAAAATCCTTGTTCTCCTTGTTGAATTTCTTCAAAAATGTTTTTTTTAGGGAAACTATGGGCTTTGAAAGGTGGCATTGAAGGCTTATGTCTTCAAGAATCATAGATGCTATTTGGATTCTCGATTTTCTCATAATTGTAGTTGTACTCTCATCAAACTATTTGAGACATCATTGTCCTGCATAGTTGTAAGGAAACCACTGGTGTTGAAAATTTTGTATATTTTTTCATACCTAGGACATTGATACAGTCGGTTGTGATAATTGGTATTTGTAACAAGAATTTCACCTAGATTTTTCATAGGTGCATGTATAGGCACTAGTGTAGGTTCTATGGGGTTTCTTCCCTTCCCGGTTTGTGGGTGCAACATGGTGTCCATGCTATGTCCTCTAACGAAAGAAACACCACATAAGTCTACTAAAGAGATATAATAGTATAGGAAAACAAAAGTTAAACTAGTCGCACACATGTTGTCCCAGGCTTTGTTCAAAATTAGAAGCTAACTTCTATTCACAGAATGTAGAGCAGAGTTATTTGCAAATTTCGAAGAATTCTTAATGAATTAGTTAGGGATTAAAGGGTGTTATTTAGGTGAAAATTACCCTAACCCTTGTAATTAATGCTTAGTGGAGGAAAAATATTTTTCAAGCATGAGCTAACAATTCCATTAATGTTATTGGAATGAAAAATCACTCAAATCCATGTATCGGAGGTGTAACAATCACTAGTTGGGTCAGGAAATATCTGAGAGTGTTGTCAGAAGGAACTGTCATCAGAGAGGGAAAATTATGTGGACATTATTTGTTCCAACGGGAAGGTATAAAATAACATTCCTTGTTTACATATGGAAAAGTGTTGAGGAAAATTCATCATGAAATGTGTCAAGATTGACGTGCTCTCAGAGAGGGCACTCATCGAAAGGGAAAATTAAGTCCAAAAAATTACTCCGATGGACTACCCTCCGATGGTGTTATTGAAGTGGATCTCCATTAGAGAAAGGAAGTTATGTTATTTTGAAGCTACGAGGATAGAGGTATTGAAAGAATATTCCATTTATACATTGGGAGGAAGGATATACATAAGAGGTCACAATTTGCATAAAACTTGGTATTTTATGTGCTATCAGAAGGGGACACTATTGGCGAGGAAGCGAATGCTAAAAATTAGACTCCAATGAGAAAGGTATTGATGCATATTCCTTTCTCAATAATCATGTTTACAATAAACGCTTCACTCGTGAGGGGCGCGAGGCCTATGGATAAAAAAATTAAAGGACCAATCCTCCTTTTCCACGTACTGTAATTAGTTCTCTGAGGGACCCATTCCCATGCTAATTTATTATCATTCAGACGAAATCGAAGTTCCAATAATCAAATGACACATATCCATAGGGTAACCACTCCGTAAATAAGTGGAAATTTATGTGTTAGAGTTGGGTATATTGGAAAGGATCTCATCAGAGTCACACCTACAAGGGTGAAAGGTATTCTGATAGTAATGATTCCAACAAAACACTTTCTGATAGTATTATTGGAAATGTCCTATCGAAATATAAATTAGAGTTGTTTATTTATTTAATATAAGGAGCAATTACTTAGGTAGATATTGGCTCTATATCTCTCAGGGATGGTTAGATAGGTGAACATATCCTTTGAGGTTCAATCGTGACTCATAATTTGGTCTTTTGGGAAAAGGGAAAATTAATAAATAGGTGGAAAAGCTTAAGAGGTTTGACTCTCATGATTTCTTGCAGGGTTAGGATTTAGACTATATTAGAAAAATACTAGTTTCTTATGTTAGTATCAAATAAAGTAGGTAGTTATGGAGTACCTTTCCAAAATTTTCATAGGGGGTACCCACTAAAATACCCTAAGTTAGAGAATTTCAATAGGAAGTTGTGGGGGAACAACAAAGCCGTATTGGTTTATTGTGGCTGCAGGATGAATGGTATATTATATACATTGAAATAATTGATAATAATAGTAATAATTGGATGCGATAAGAAAGAGATGAACAATGATGGGGGGTATGATTCCACAAGAGAGAGGGGTCCAAGGGGGAATTATTCATGGGTATTAATCCAACCCACATTCCTGAATTATTATTATCATTATGTAAACCTTCTATTTGTTGTTGAGTGTTTCTAAATCCAATCATTAAACTCATGTAAGAGGGTCAGTGTGAGGAGTCATATCCAATAGTTATTGGATAGCATGGGAAAGAGTACAATTAACTTGGGTAAGAGTATAAGTCAAGTCAAGAAAGCAAGCGATAAGAAGGGAAATGAGTATGCAAAATATGTAAGTATTAAACCTGTGAAGTAAAGCAATGCATACAGATTCTTAAGAGAAACAAAAATTAATCAATGTTTCACACACATAGTACACATATACTTACACTGGAAACCCTTAATCGAGAGAAAACCAACCTTCCCTGGTGTCGCACCTTTAAACTCTTCATTCTTAATTTCACCATTGACAATACAACATACACAATATTTTAGGTATTCTGTAGCTACCAAAACTCTAATCCATTAATATGGGATTAATTTAGAAAACTGCTAAAAATAGGAAAATCCGCTCAAATAAAAAAAATTGCCCAAAAAGCAAATTTCAGGGTGCTGGCCCAAGCGATGTGCATAACCAAAGGGGGAAATATTGGCTCCTCATGTGACCCCCCGGGAAAGCACCTGATGTACAAGACACCAAGGGAGAAGGAAATTGGGATCGTCAGATAAATTTGTTACATAGTTACATAGTCAACAATCCAGGGAAAAAATGCCCATTTTTACTCTACACTAGGAGAACTTCTATGTGCTCATAGACTTTGTCAATGAATCTGCAACATTATTAAAAGTGTCAACCTTTTCCAGTAACACCTTGTTTTCTTCAACCATGTCTCTCACAAAGTGATATTGAAGATCAATATCCTTTGTCTTCGAATGATAAGAAGGGATCTTTGCGAGGAATATTTCACTCTGACTGTCACAATCTAGTCTCACTGCATGTTGTACCAACACAATACCTGAACATAATCTTTGTAACCATACTACTTCCTTGCTTGAATGAGTGGCTTCCATGTATTCAACTTTTGTAGTTGAGAGTGCCACTACAACCCATCTTTTTCTCATCCAATTGATTTCTCCTCCAAATAGGTTAAGCACATACCCACTTGTATATATTATGCGATCCAGATCTTCATCCCATTTTTCATTAACAAACCCATGTATGTCCAACACTTTTTCCAATCCTAGTATTCCTTGGTAGAACAATCCATAACTGGTAGTGCCACACAAATACCCAAAGAACCTCTTGACTATTGTCTAATGCTCCTTCCTTTGTTTTGACATATACCTTCTCAAAACTCCCACTGCATGTGCAATGTACGGTCTAGTACAGACCATTGCATACATCAAACTACCAACTACACTGGCATATAGAACATGGGACATGTCTTCTTCTTCTTCCCATGTCTTGGGAAACTGATATGAAAATAAATTTACACCTATAGGAATAGGAACCTTGACCGGTTTACTTCCATGCATATTAAACCTCTGCAATATCGTCTCAACATATTTTCTCTGGTTCAACCAGATTTTCCTATTTTCATGATCTCTTTTAATCTCCATTCCCAGAATGAAGTTAGAAACACCGAGATCCTTCATGTCAAATTTGGAGGATAGATGTGATTTCACGTCCTTGATAACATCCATGTTATTTCCTACCAACAACATGTCATCAACATACAAAACTACATAAATGAAGTGATTACCAACCTACTTGGAATATACATAGTGATCAACCCTGCTTCTCACAAATCCCAATCCAAGGATGTATGTGTCAAAATTTTGGTACCACATCCTAGGTGATTGATTCAGAACATATTGTGACTTCTTTAGCTTACATACGAGATATTTCCTTCCCTTCACTACAAAGCCTTATGGTTGCTTCATGTATATTTCTTCTTCTATATCCCCATGTAGGAATGTTGTCTTCACATCCATATGTTCCACTTAAAGATCAAAATAAGACACAAGGGATAAAATAAATCTAATAGAAGTTAGCTTGGCAACAAGATAAAAAATATCACCAAAGTCAATTCCCTCTACCTGGGAATAACCTTTTGCTAATAATCGAGCTTTGTATTTCTCCACTTTTCCTTCCGCATTAACATTCTTCTTAAACAACCATTTTCTACCAAAATATTTTCTTCCAGCTGACAACTCAACTAGATCCCATGCCTCATTGTTATCCAAGGCATCCATTTCTTCAACCATGGCCTTCTTCTAGAGTTAACTATCCTCTGAATTCACTGCTTCCCTGACAGTTTTGGGATCGTCATCAGTAATAGATAAAGCAAAATTAGAAAAAAAATCAGGTGGACTATATCTTCTTGGTTTCCTTCTTTCCCTCACTGATCTTCTGCTTCATCTTCTTTAGTTGACTCAGATTTCACATCATCCAAATCAAACTCTATTTTCTCAGGTTCTTCTTCCTTGGTAGGGATTCTTGTTTGGTAACATCTTTAACCTATCTAAAAACAACATCCAGACTGTAAACAATCTTCTTAGTTTCTAGGTTCCAAAGATTATAACCTTTCACACAATCTTTAAAACCAATAAAGGTACACTTTTGAACTTTATTATCCATCTTACTCATATTTTCCTTTGGAACATGTACATAAGCATCAAAACCAAACACTCTGAGATGTTCAAGAGAGGGTTTCTTACTAGTCCATACCTCGTGTGGAGTTTTATCGTCCATCGCTGATGAGGGTGACCGATTGACTAGGTAAAATGTTGTACCCACTGCCTCTTCCCATAATTCATGTCCTAACTCAATACAACTAAGAATTATCCTTTCTTTTTACATAAGTGTCCTATTCATCCTTTCTACAACTCCATTCTGTTGAGGTGTGTGTGGAGTGGTATTCCGCCTTTCTATACCACACTTCTTAGAGAATTCTTCAATTTCATTTCCGCAGAATTCTCCACCATTATCTATCCTCAATACCTTTATTTTATTCTTTGTGTTATTTTCTACCAGAGCCTTAAACTCTTTAAATTGATCAAATACCTCATATTTATTATTAAGAAAATAAATCCACATGTTCCTTGAGAATCATCTATCAATTAAACATAATACATAGATTTACCTAGTGATGGAACATGCACATGTCCAAACACATCACTGTGTATCAACTCTAAGATCCCCTTTTCTCTTGTATCACAAGATGGGAATCTTACTCGATTATTTTTACGATATATGCAATGTTCCCAGAAATCAAAATCCAGAGTGCACTTAGATATACCTTGAACCATACCTTTACCATTTAGTGTTCGAAGGCCCTTTTCTCCAATATTCCCTAGTCTTTGATGCCACAACATGATCTTCTTTCTAGGAACAATATTGGTCATTTCTTCCTTATTTCTCTACTCATGGAAAAGATAATTGTTACACCCATTAGTATAAGTTCTTCCCAACAACTTGTACAAAGTTCCACACTGAACTCCCCTCATCAACACCATTTATCCTTGTACCATTTTGTAAGTGCCCTTTCCCAATACAATATCCACACCTACATCATCTAACTTGCTTACAGATATTAAGCTCCTAGCTAGTTTTGGAATGTGAAGAACCCCGAGGAGAGTTATAATCCTTTCATCTTTTAATAACAACTTAACCCTTCCACATCCCATGGTTTTGGATGTCGAGTCATCTCCTAGGAATACATCACCACCATAATATTTTTCATATTCACAGAACCACTCCCTGTGAGGAGTAATATGACATGATGCACCTGAGTTGATCAACCATACACCAGAGTCTGCATGTGTACCTATAGATGCCAGGTAAACATAATATCCTTCTTTAGTGGAGGTTTTCTCCTCTGTGGAAGAGGCATTATTATATCCGTTTGGTTTATCAACCTTCTTAGACTTGCAATATTTCTTATAAAGCCTTGCTTTACCACACTTCCAACATTTCCTAAAATAGTTTCCTGGAGACTTATATCTACCTTTATATTTAGATCTCCCCCTCGAAGACTTACTAGGATTCTTGTCTTGGGTACAACCTCTTACAAATAAAGCATCTTTGCTCTGACCATCCAGGATTTTCCACCTCATCTCTTCAGATAACAAGGATGCAACTACATCCTCATAGTTCAATGTAGATTGAGTGGTACTACCAATTGCTTCAACCAGATTATCCCAAGAGTCTGGCAAAGAACATAACAAATTAATAGAAGTATCTTTTTCTGCAATTGTAATATTAACAAAGAAAAGTTAACTTGCTAGAGTATTAAAGGCATTTAGATGTTCTGTCATATAATCTCCATCTTCCATCCTAAGATGATACAAATTCTTTCAAAGAAACAAGTTTTTTACCAGGGACTTTGATTGATACAAATTCCCTAACTTATCCCATAGCTCCTTAGCTTTATATTCTCCCAAGACATTCAAAAAAATAGAATCTACTAGACATATTTGAATAGTACTCCTTACTCTTCTATCCAACTTCTCCCAATATTCCTTCGACATACCATTAGGTTCTATACTAGTAGTTTGTGTACAAGAATATTGTGTTCCAGTAGACTGTGTGCCAACAAACTGTGAACCAATAGGGTATGTACCAAGATTCATAACGATCCATTGTAATTTTTATACAAGAAGGCCCTCCATCTTGAGAATCCATAGCTCAAAGTTTTTATTGTTGAAATTCTCTATCTTGATTATAGAAGAGTTCGCCATTCCTCTTTCTACACTCAAATCACCACTGCAAAAGATCCCACTGAACCCAATTTTATCATAGACACAAGATAAAATTGATCTATCAAGACCAAGCCAAACCCTCAGCAACAAAGGCGTCCCCTTGAATACAAACATGAGCTTTGATACAACATGTAAGTTTTAAACCTACAAATTAAAGAAATGCATACATATTCTTAAGAAAAACATAAATCAATCAATGGCTCATACACACAATACATAGAGATTTATGTTGGAAACCCTTAAACATGAGAAAACCAACCTTCCTTGGTGTCGCACCTTTCAAATCTTCATTCTTAATTTCACCATTCACAATACAATTTATACAATATTTTAGGTATTTTGTAGCTACCAAAACCCTAATCCCTTGATCCAGGATTAATTTAGAAAACTGCTAAAAATAGAAAAAAAAATGCCCAAAACAAAAATTTGGGGCGGTGTTTCTAGGGACCTAACATACCTAACCCCTTCACGTAGGTAGAATAATATAATTCCATGTAATAAAGGCCAATATTAATAAGGCCTAGAAATAAGGAATAATAAGTCAAATGCAAGAATATGTAATAGAAGCTTCCGCTTCTAGAAGGATCTTCCTCTAGATTGTTCTTTTGGATAGATAGATTTAGTATAAATAGTAGTAGAGGGTATGAGAAAACTTGTCTTGGATTTTATTGTAATAGAGATCTTCTCTACTAGAGTTTTCCCCCTCAAAGAGGCGAGTGAACATTGCTATCAGTAATCATAGTGCTCTTTCTGGTGTTATTCTGGTATTATTCTAGTATTGTTCTAGTTATATCATTATTTCTTTGTCATTTCTAGCTAAAATATTTATGTTCTTCATACTATTTTATATCTCGAATACTATGAGTGGTATCAGAGCACCTTCCTCGAAAAAAAATTGTGGGTTAAAGTTTTTGAGGGTAGATACATATTTTGAGTTGTTAAAGCTAGAGAGATCTGTCGTTATGTGCATAAACCCACAATCAAGGAGTCATACACACAGGAAATACAAGTGGTACTGAAGCGCACATATGTTGGCCACCCTTGTAACCCCTGTTGGTACCCCTTCGAGTGGTAGCGCATCATAAAACACATGTATATAGATCATCTTAGATCTCCTGAATCCCTCCATAGATAAACCTATCGCCCGCCTGACTGCTATAGTGCCACTGAGAACAACACTTCGAAATATACTCTCTAGTACCTGGGTATTTGGGTAGTACAACTAAGGGCACAATCTAGCCTATTTAGTTGGGGCCCTGAGATATTGGGTCAAGTACTATTGTTGGACCCCGTATGTATATCAGAGAGCTATAGCACAAGGAAAACCCTTGTCTGTAGAAACCCTGACTATCCTACCCCTGGGGACGAAAAAAAACAACAACCAAAATAGACAAGATCTATTGTCACGCAATTGTGTATTCTGCATTATGGTTGGGAAATTACTACACATTTCTTCCTGTTAAGCATTTGGGTATTTAGACACTGAAGTATTATTCAGGCCAGAGTATAACTCCGTAGGAGTAAAAAACAAAAAAGGTATAGTGGTCCCACCAACACACTTATTTGGGACCTATCCCACCGGGTTCCTCTCGTTTCCACGATTCTAGTGATATCTATCATTTTTAACACATTTTGTTTGTGGACCCAACCCTTCTCTGACACCCTTATTTGGCTCCTATCCCTTTGGATGCCCCTTTTATCCCTAATCATAGTGGTACCTATCATTTGACACCCTTATTCTCTGTGGTCCCACCCACTGCTCCAGACCCCTTTTGTTTCCCCTATACCATTTTCCTGCTCATTTTTCCAAATGACTACCACACAATCCAAAGAAATCAATGCCATGATTGTTGACACCCATAAGAACCAGGAAGACATCAAGATTATCAGTGCCAACCTTAGCTCAATCAATTCGACTATTGAGATCCTCAAGGAACAATGTTCCCACATCAAAGACCTCAAATACCTCAAAGAACACTTCTTGGGGCATTCCAAAACCCTTCCTCTTATGAACGACCATCTTATCAGGATGACCATGACTCTTCCCATTATCAAGGTCCTCATGCTACCCACTTTTCCTGAGACCTAGGCCCTCCCAGAATTGAGGTGAACAATTTTGATGGATCGAATCCTACAGGCTAGGTCACCCAAATGGAACATTATTTTTGTTTTCATTATTGATTAATTGGGTTGGTTGTCATTGATTTCAACCGTTGAATAAGTCTGGTAGAAAATTCTGGTAGAACAAAGGTTTGGGTAATGGACGCAAGTTTGTTTGATGTATAATGGTATGAGTTTTAATATATTTGTTGGTAAGATTATTATAGATGGATAATACATGTCATTCCATTTCCATTGGTATGTGGAACATCACATAACTCCTCATGGTTAGAAAGTTATGGCCATGTGAAGTTGGAGAAACCTCATGAGTTTTCTAGAAGCCCCTAAAAGGTCAAAGTAGGCCAAGTGGGTGCAAAGAAGAAATTATTTAAATAATAAAGCTAGTGGAGAATTTACTATTTATGGATAAGTCAAAGTAGTTTCAAAACAAATTTTTTAAATAATAAAGTTAGTGGAGAACTTACTATTTGTGGAAAGTGGTCAAGTTAAGTGGACAAGTGGTTAGAAGTGGGTTAGCCCTAAAATAAGGAAACTAGGTTAAGATGATTAGAAGGTAACCCCTTGAGGAAGCTACATGAAAGTATAAATAAGAGGCAAGGGTCTCTCATTTGATTACCATTGGGCATATTGCATATCTATTATTGTGTAAGGCTTATTGCTGGTACTCATTGATATATCTGAAGTTGCATAAGTCTGAGGTAGCACAAAGGGATGATGACGAAAATTTCAGAATTACAAAAAATAATGAAAAACCCTAAGTTATGAGGCATATGCAGGCTAACAGTATAATAGGGTGCATACGTACGATGTATGGTAGTATATTAGGGTGCGTACATGAGGTAAATCCATAGAAACTTGAGAAGATGAATATGCCAAGTCTCTAGATTCTGAGAGCAAGTTCCCAGGAAGGTCTACAGTGATAAGATACATTAGATCTATCCAATGGTTCAAAAGGTATGTCTCATTTCTATGAGTAGTTGGATTTTGTTGTATACATGAGAAATGGTTATGGAGATTTGAGAATTTTCCCTAGAGAGAATAGTGGTTGCATGAGACCTTCTGTATAAGTTATATCTACAGAAATATAGTAACGGTATAATCAATATTTATCATTTGTTAGTATTGAGGTGCATATTGGATTTTTTGGCATATGGTTAAGGGTTCTTGTGATACATGGCTGAGAACTTGTATTTGAGAAGTGGATGAAGTATTCTGAGGCTAAATATAAAAAAGGATTTAATGTCTAGTTCATGTGAGGGTTATTACACTTATTCATGATTACACACACTTATATGGCACATGACTAGAGATAGATATAAATTCTTTGGGTAAAGGTTATGTATGAGGATGCATGCATAGGGTACAACTACAATTTGGATACAGTGATGGGTTGCAGATCTATCTGAAAGAGTTTGTAGAGGGTCAGAAGTTTTTAGAACAAAGAAAACCATAGTTTTCAGAAGGCATACGCAGGCTGCATAACAGATAGGTCGCGTACATACGCAAGTTTTTGTCTAGATAGGGTGCATACATACATGTGATGTAGAACTACAGGTCGCGTACCTATTTTATTTGTTTGATACATGCTCATTTCATGTACACATTGATTGTAGGGAAGTAGTATAGGTTGGATGTAGGTTAGCGATACAAGTTGGTACAATTTTACAGTGGTATATCTCACAGTGATAGCGTGACCGTGGTTCCATCATTCTAATTCTACTTCAGGGAGGTTGGACAAGGAAAGGATAGGTGGTTGTATCCACCTTCTGGTTGTAGCCGAAGAACATAGGGGGTTGTAGCCTCCTTCTAGTTGTAGCTAGATAATTGGGGAGTTGGAGCTTCCCTCAGGTTGTAGCCTTAGAAACTAGGGAGTTGGATCCTCCTTCAAGTTACAGCTGGAAAACAAAGGATGGTGGTGCTTCCAATGAATGTGATTCTTAAAGACATATAATAAAAATCATTATGTGGTTTTCTCTCGGTTTGGGTTTCCACGTAAAAACATTGGTGTACTGTGTATGTGTATGATTGCTCATTTGTTCATTGTTTATTTACTCTGCAACTATTTGATGATGATTCTACATTGATCATAAATAAATATAACACTTGCATATTATGGTTAAAAAGGATTATATTTCTCTATTACTGATTCAGCCCCCCTCTCAGTAATTCAACAATTGGTATTAGAGAAAGGTTCCTTCAGAAACCAGTTTAACCACTGAAAGGTAGATCATGGAGAGAAACAACATGTATAAAAATGTAATACAACAGTTTGATGGAAAAAAGTATGCATTCTGGAGGAGAAGGATGAAAACATATATACAGACACATGGATTTGAAATTTGGTAATCACTTGTAGATGGATACAAAGAACCATCAATTTCGCCAACAAGTGAAAGAACAATAAAACTCGGTCTAAATAATTCCAAATCCACAAATGCACTTTTGAATGGTCTTGGTGAATCAGTATATACCAAATTTATACATTGTAAATACGTTAAAGAGATTTGGGACAAACTTCAAAATATTTATGAAGGAGATTCAAAAGTCAAAGAAGCAAATCTTCAAATTTACAGAGGTCAATTCGAACAACTAAAGATGAAGGAAGATGAGAATATTGCAGCTTACATCTTACGCGTCACTAAAATAATGAATGAAATCATAGGATTGGAAGAGATTAAAGAATCTGTAATTGTTCAAAAGGTACTAAGATATCTTCCTATGATATTTGATCCTAAGATATCATCACTAGAATAAAGAAAATATATAGACTCAATAAGCACGGACAAACTACATGAAATATTCACAGCATATGAAATGAGAAATGATCAAGAAAATCCAGATATAAAATAAGCAACTTTCAAAGCACCCAAAATGTCAAAGAAAAAGGGAAAGAAAAAAGAAAAAGAACATAGCAACAACAATGACTTCTCGGAAGATGATGAAGAAGTGGCCAACTTTGTCAGAAGATTGAATAAGAGAACCAATGACAGATATAAAGGTAAGGTTCTATTGATTTGTTTTAATTATGGTGGTATTGGTCATTTTTCTAACAAATGTCCTCATAAAAAAAATTAGAGGAATGATGAATATTAATCAAATAGAAAACAAACATATAGAGGAAAAATAACCAAAAATAAAGCTTTCAAGAAAAGCTTATGCACCAAAGAAGACATCTCCTCATAAAATGAAGATGAAGTTAGTGACAATGAAACATGAAGAGTTCTATTCATGGAAATATAAGACTCTAATAAAGAAGACACCAAATAAGAATATGAAGAGGTATAATTTGACTACCGAGAAGAATTGTTGAGTTCCATAGAAGTTATAAGAAGAGAAAAGAAGAAAAATAAGAAGCTACTAGAAGAACTATACAATAAAGAATACACTAGGGAACTAGAACAAATGATCATGAAATTGAAGGTTCGAATAGAACAAGATAGAAGAATTGAAGAATCACTCAAAGAAAAGTTAGAAGAAAGAGACAAGGTCATTGGAAATTTGGAAGAAAAGATTTTCACATTGAGAAATGATATTCAAAATAAAAATATGCAGAACAAATCAAAAGTTTTGGATGACATTATCAATAGTCAAAAGCCTCATAATGACAAGTCCAGACCTGGATACAATCAGGCAGAAAAGGGATCAAGCTGCAAAACAACAGAATAAGAAACATATCCAAAAAGTTATGCAGAAACAATAAAAGGGGATAGGAAGACCTGCAAGGAAGATTACATGGACACTCCTCCACTGAGAAGATTCAGATTTTAGAGTCAATGACCGATAGAAACAAATAGGCCTCAGGAAGAAGAAGGATTCATAAGAGTAACTCATTTCAGAAGATCTTCAGCTCCCAGGTATCAAACTATCTTTTTTGGTTTATGTTATGAATGAAATAATTTTGGACATAAAGTTGCAAATTGCAGAGCTAATAGTAGGAACATAAACAACTTTTAAAGTCATACACAAAATGGTTATCCAAGAATACCTAGTGAAACACAGAGAAGAATCTACAACATGTTTGGATCATTGAGCACTGAAGTGGAATGCTATAAGTGCAACAACATTGGACACATGGACAATGATTGTAGAATGACAGTCCCTCCTAGAGAACCACAAAAGAACAACAATATTCATAGATAGGAACCTCAGAAGAGAACATGGATAAGAAAGAAGAATCAATATAGTAATGAAGAATGCGCACTCGCTCTACAACCTAAGCATAAGAAACATGGTTTCTATGTTGAAAGTGGTTGTTCAAAACACATGACAGGTGATAAAGATAGGTTTCTTACATTAAGAAAGGAATGAGCTGGATCAGTCTCCTTCGGAAATGATGATTCAACTAAAATCATTGAAAAAGGCATAGTCAGAATTGGAAACAAGAATACCAAGGAAGAAAATGTTCTACTAGTAGAATATATGAAACACAATTTTCTAAGTGTAATTCAAATGTGTGACCAAGGTCATAAAATTAATTTCGATTCACAGAAGTGCGAGATAAGAAAAGAAGGTTCAAGAAAATTGATTGTAACAACTGTAATAACTTTAAGCAGCATATATGTTTTAAGTGAAATTGGAAATGAAAAGTGTTGTCTAGGAAATGAATATGAAGGTTGGCTATGGCACAAAAGAATGGGTCACATAAACTTTGATAACATTGTCAAAGTCAGCAAAAAGGAAGCAGTTAGATAAATGATCTTGATTACGAAACCAACCAACACCGTATGCAGGCATTGTCAACAAGGAAAGAAAACAAAGACCAGGTCCAAATCAAAGGAATATTCAAGGACAAGACCACTGGAAATTGTGCATATTCATCTAGTTGTACCAACTACAACAAAGGTTTTAAAAGGTGAGAAATATTTATGTTATTAGTTGATGATTATCCAAGAATGACTGTAGCTTGCCTTCTCAGGAATAAGTCAGAATCTTTTGAAAACTTCAAGGTCTACAAGGAAATGGTTGAAGATGAAATGAATTCAAAGATCAAATTATTGATATTTGATAATGGAGGAGACTTCACTTCAAAGAAATTTATGGACTTTTGTAGAAATCATGGAATAAAAAGGCAATTCTTCGTGGCTATGACACCTCAACAGAATGGAGTTGTTGAAATAAAGAACAAGAGAGTATAGGAAATGGATTAAACAATTTTAATGGATTCCAAATTGAAATATATGTTTTGGACACATGTAGTGCATACAACAGTTCACATTCAAAACAGAGTAATGCTCATAAAAAACAATGACAAAACTCCCTACGAGCTATGGAAAGGAAGACCAACAAATTAGAAAGAACTTCAGAGTATTTGGAAGCAAATGCTACATCAAAAGAGAAGTGGAAGAATGGGAAAGTTTGGCTTTCGTGTGGACAAAGGAGTACTTTTTGGTTACTCAAGTACAAGGAAAGCATACAAGTGTTACAATCGGAGGTTGAACAAAGTTGTGGAAATAATCAATGTAACAATTGATGAAACAGGTGGATGAGAATTAAAGGAAAAAGAAAATGAATCAGTGGAACAAATTTACGAAGAAGAAGAAAAAAGATGAAGAAGAAGTAGAAGAGGAAGATGAAGAAGATCAGACAGAAGTATAAGAGAAAGTCTAGCAAGTTCCTCCAAAAACACCTAGCAAACGAGTACAGAATAATCATCCTTCAGGTCAGATTATCAGGAACAAGGATGCATGAGTTGAGACTAGAAGAAGAATACGTTCACTAAAACAAATGAACCTAGCACTGTTATCTACGATTAAACCAAAAAGTTTTAAAGAGGCCATCAAGGATGAATTCTGGAATAATGCCATGAATGAATAATTGGATCAAATAGAGAAGAATGACACTTGGGAATTGGTTCCAAGAGCAATGAATAATAATGTCATTGGCACAAAGTGGGTTTTCAGAAATAAATTGAATGAAGATGGACATGTTACAAGGAACAAAGCTAGATTGGTATGTAAAGGATACACACAGGTTGAAGGAATCGACTTTGAAGAGACATTTTCCCCAGTTGCCATAATGGTATCAATCTGATTTCTCTTAGCTTATGCATGCTCCAAGAATATTAAAGTGTATCAGATGGACGTGAAATCAACTTTTATGAACAGGGAAATTGAAGAAGAAGTTTGCAACGAACAAACAAAAGGATTTCAGTTGCCAGAGAACACGGATTATGTGTGCAAATTGAAGAAGGCCTTGTATGGTCTAAAAGAAGATACTAAAGCATAGTACTCTAGACTGGATAAATATCTACAATAGGCATGATTCAGAAAAGGAAGTGCAGACAACAACCTCTACATCAAGGTAACTCAAGATAGTATTTTATTAATTGAAGTTTATGTTGATGATATTATTTTTGGAAGCAATGATGATAGGTTAAGCCAAAAATTTGCAAAGGATATGAAAAATGAATTTGAAATGTCATTACTCGGAGAGCTATCCTTCTTTCTGGGTCTTTAGATACGCCAAAGAAACCAAGGAATTTTTATTTCTCAAACTAAGTATATCAGAGAAATGATAATGAGGTTTGGAATGGAAGATTTCAAACCAGTGACCACTCCTATGCAAAGCAGTTGCAAATTGAGAAAAGATGATGATTCAAAGTCTATAGACTAGAGGAAATAGAGGTCAATGATTGGTATCTTACTCTATGTGATAGCATCCAGACTAGATGTAATGAAGGAAGTTGGACATGTGTCACAATTTCAAGCAGCACGAAAGGAATCACATGTCTTAGAAGTGAAGAGGATTTTCAAATATCTCAAAGGACCAAAAGAGTTTGGATTATGGTATCCAAAAGGAAAGGATCTATCACTTATTTCCTACAAAGATGCAGATTGGGAAGGTTGCATTGATGACCAATGAAGGACCAGTGGAGCAATGTTCTACTTGGGTGAGTGTTTAGTATCTTGGCTAAGAAACAAACAATCATCAATATATTTATCTACAACTGAAGCAGAGTATATTGCAGCAACAGGATGTTATACACATGTTCTATGGATGAAACAAACTATGATAGATATACAGGTTGAGTATGATGATCCCATTCCAATCTATTGTGATAATACAAGCGCCATCAATATCTCAAAGAACCCAGTAATGCACTCCAAGACGAAGCACATTCCAATAAAGTATCACTTTCTACGGAAACATGTTGCAGAGAAGAACATAAAAGTTGAATATATAGGCACACAAGAACAAGTGGCAGAAATCTTTACAAAATTGCTTCCAAGGGAAGCCTTTGAGTATCTTTGCCAAAGACTCAGAGTAATTTCTACTCCAAAATGAATGCTTTTGAATTCTTATCTTATATGTCTTAGATTTACACGAGCAAGAACCATAATGAGGAAAGTTCAGGTTGGGAGATCATTTCAGGAAGAGTTCAGTTAGGGGGAGTGCCCCCAAGGACAATTTAGTTAGGGGGATAAGCTCGGAATGGAAATATACCTTTGGCATTGATGACAAAGAGGGAGAGATTTATCATATGAATAATTAAATGCTTGGAGAAAGAGCACATAGGCATGGTTCCAAGGGGAACGATGGTCACTGGGGGAGCATGAGTGATATGACTTCAGTATTGCATCAGATTGTTTCCATCAATGCCAAAGGGGGATATTTTTGATTAATTGGGTTGGTTTCCATTGATGTCAACCCTTGAAGAAGTCTGGTAGCAAATTTCGATCATTTTTTTTTTGGGGTAATGGACCCAAGTTTGTTTGATGTATAATGGTATGAGTTTTAATATATTTGTAGGTAAGAGTATTCTATATGGATAGTACATGTCATCCCATTTCTGGTGGTATGTGGAACATCACATAACTCTTCATGGTTAGAGATTTATGGCCATGTGAAGTTGGAGAACCCTTGTGAGTTTTCTAAAAGCCTCTAAAAGGTCAAAGTAGTCAAAGTGGGTGCAAAGAAGAAATTATTTAAATAATAAAGTTAGTGGAGAATTTACTAATTATGGATAAGTCAAAGTGGTTGCAAAAGAAATTATTTAAATAATAAAGTTAGTGGAGAACTTACTATTTTTGGAAAGAGGTCAAGTTAAGTGGAAAAGTGGTTAGAAGTGGGTTAGCCCTAAAATAAGGAAAGTGGGTTAAGATGGTTAGAAGGTAACCCCTTGATGAAACTACATGAAAGTATAAATAAGAGGCAAGGGTCTCATTTGATTACCATTGAGAATATTGAATATCTATTATTGTGTAAGGCTTATTGCTGGTACTCATTGATATATCTGAAGTTGCGCAAGTTTGAGGTAGCACGAAGAGATGACGATGCAAGTTTCAGAATTATAGAAAACACGAAAAAACCCTAAGTTCTGAGGCATACATGGGCTAACAGTTTAATAGGGTGCATATGTGTGTAGGATGGCATTATATTAGGGTGCGTACATGAGGGTAAATGCATAGAAACTTGAGAATATGAAGATGCCAAGTCTTTATATTCTGAGAGAAAGTTCCCAAGAAGGTCTAGAGTGATCAGGTACATCAGATCTATCCATTGGTTCAAAAGGTATGTCTCATTTCTATGAGTAGTTTGATTTTTTTGTATACAAGAGAAATGGTTATGGATATTTGAGGATTTTCCCTAGAGATAAAAGTGGTTGCATGGGACCTTCCGTATAAGTTAGATCTATAGAAATATAGTAGCGGTATAATCAATATTATCATTTGTTAGTATTGAGGAACATATTGTATTTCTTGGCATATGGTTAAGGGTTCTTGTGATACATGGATGAGAAATTGTATTTGAGAAGTGATTGAAGTATTGAGAGGATGAATATCAGAAAGGATTTAATGTCTAGTTCATGTGAGGGTTATTATACTTGTTCATGATTACACACACTTATATAGCACATAACTAGAGAGAGATATAGATGCTTTGGGTAAAGGTTATGTATGAAGATGCATACACAGGGTACAACTACAGTCTGGATACAGTGACAAGTTGAAAATCTATGTGAAATAGGTTGCATAGGGTCAGACGTTTTCAGAAGAATGGCAACCCTAGTTTTCAAAAGGCATATGCAGGCTGCTTAAGAGATAGGTCGCGTACATACATAGGTTGTTGTATATATAGGGAGCATACATACGCGTGTTGCAGAACTATAGGTCGCGTAACTATTATATATTTTTTATACATGCTCAGTTCAGGTATAGGTTGATTGCAGGGAATTAGTACAGGTTGGCTGCAGGTCAATGGTATAGGTTGGTATAGTTTTACAATGGTATATCTCACAGTGATAATGTGAAAGTGGTTCCATAATTCTACTTCTATGTCAGGGAGGTTGTATGGGGCAAGGACATGTTGTTGTATCCACCTTCCAGTTGTAGCTGGAGAACATAGGGGGCTGTAGCATCCTTCTGGTTGTAGCCAGAGAATTGGGGAGTTGAAGCTTCCCTCAGGTTGTAGCTTGAGAATCTAGGGGGTTGGAGCCTCCTTCTAGTTGCAGCTGGAAAACAAAGGAATTTTTTTCTTCCAATGAATGTAATTCCTAAAGACATATAAGAAAAAGAATTTTGTGGTTTTCTCCCTCTTTGGGTTTCCATGTAAAAAAATTGGTGTACTGTGTATGTGTATGATTGCTCATTTGTTCATTGTTTATTTACTCTGCAACTATTGGATGATGATGCTACATTTATCATAAAGAAATATAACACTTGCATATTATGGTTAAAAAGGATTAGATTTCTCTATTACTCATTCAACCCCCCTCTCAGTAATCCAACATGCATGGCATTACAAATGACTTATCCAATATTTGTTATTGTGTCCTACATCTGGATCTGGAATGATGGAAATGGTGGAAATGGAGAAAAAGGACACACCAAGGGTATGTTGCTTGGACTCAGTTTATGGCCAAAATTTATGACCAATTTTACTCTAACACCCACCATTTAGGCCTTTTTACCAAGTTAAAGCAGTCTGGGATAGTGGAAGAATTTATTTCCCTATTTGAGCACATGGCTTTAAGAATGGAGGGCATGCCAGATGCTTTCTTTAGGGAATGATTTATTAATGGCCTCAAAGAAGAATTTCGTGCACATGTTCTCATGGAACACCCCCATAATTGGTTGGAAGCTACTCAACGAGCCAAGGAAGCACAACAGATTGTGTCCTAGAAGACCCACAAACCTTCCTTTCCTCCTCACCCTAAGCCCACCAATTTTCCCCTCCTGCAACTCCCCTCAAGATCCATAAATTAACCGGGGATGAAATGGTTGACCATCAACTCAAAGGTCTATGAGATACTTGTGATGAAAAATATTTTCTCGGGAACAAGTGTAAGGAAAAAAATATTTTTATGGCTATGACCGAGCATCTTTCTGAAGAATATGTTATTGTTCCTCCTATGGAGAAACTACCACCACCATCTAACCTCACCCCAGACTCTGATCCACTAGACATTGACCCGGTGATTTCACTTAATTCACTCACTGGCTTCTCTACTACCGAGACTCTCAAATTAGTTGGTTACTTAAAAAATAAGAAACTAATCATCCTTGTGGATAGTGGTAGCACCCATAAATTTATTCATTTCCACATTTCCCAAGAAGTTAATTGTTACATCCATGCCGTCAATAATTTTCAAATAATTATTGCCAATGGTGGTTCCATGAAATGTGGGGGACGAAGTGAAAATGTGTGACTCTAGATTGGTCAATATCACCTAAAATCCCATATGTTTTCTATAAACATGGGTGGTTGTGACATTGTTATTAGTACTGAATGGTTACGCACTCTAGGCCCCATTCACATCGATTTTAAGGACTTAACCATGAAATTACAACATGAGGTACAACAATATAAGTGACAAGGAATCACAATAGGATCCCCTGAGATCATCAGTTCCCATCTCATGGAAAGGATCCTGAAAAAAGGTCATTTGGGAATTATATCCCAACTCCACTCCATTCATGTTGTTGAGACACCTTCTGTGCATCCCGATCTCCAATCTATTTTCTCCTTCCACTAAGTTGTTCTTACCACCCCTAAAGAACTTCCCCATTCCCATGGAGTACATGATCATTCCATCCCTCTCATTGCGGGCAGCCTTCGTCCCAATGTTTGGTCTTATTGTCATCCCTTTTCCTAGAAGAATGAAATTGAGAAAATTGTTCATTTATTACTAGAAGTCGGTGTTATTTGTCCCATTAATATCTCCTATACTTCCCTTGTGGTCATGGTACTCAATAAAGAAGGTACTTGGTGCATGTGTCCTGATTTCCGTGCCCTAAACAAACTCACAATCAAAGAAAATTTTCCATTCCTGTCATTGATGACCTCTTGGATGAATTGAGTGGTGCTCATTACTTCACCAAATTGGATCTACATTCTGGATACCACTAGATCCATATGAAAGAAGAAGACATTCCCAAGACTGCATTTCTCACTCATGAGGGTCATTATGAATTCTTAGTAATTCCATTTGGATTGTGTAATGCTCCTTCCACTTTCCAAAGTATTATGAATCATGTAATCCATCATTTTGTCTTAGTTTTCTTTAATGATATGCTCATCTATAGTAAAATTTGGCTATCCCATCTCTCCCATCTGAATCAAGTTCTCCTTGTACTCTCTAAGCATCGAATTTTCCTCAAACAATCTAAATGTTTCTTTGGTGCCTTAGAAGTGGAATACCTGGGTCATATTGTCGACTAGGATGGTGTCCGAGTGGATCCTAAGAAAATTGAATCTATGCCAGATTGGCATTGCCCTAAAACTCTTAATAGCTTGTGTGGTTTTATGGGTTTAAAGGGCTATTATAGGAAGTTTGTTCAAAATTATGGCAATATTGAAGCTCCTCTCACTTCTCTCCCTAAAAATAATTCTTTCACTTAGACTTCAACTACGAATCATGCCTTCCAAGCCTTAAAAGATGTTATTTGCTCGATCCCTATCCTAACCCTCCTAGAATTCACAAAGACATTCTTATTGGAATTTTATGCTTCCGAGAAAGGAAGTGGAGCCATCCTCATGCAAGATGAAAAAACCTTGGCCTTCACTAGCAAACAAATTTCAGAGCGACATTTGGGCAAATCCATTTATGAAAAGGAAATGTTAGCTATTCTGCATGATGTGGATCTCTGGCGTCCTTATTTATTGTGTCAATGATTCCAAATCAAAACTGATCATCAGAGTCTCAAGTATTTCTTGGAACATCAAATTTCATCCCCGACACAAAAAAAATGGGAGACCAAGCTATTTGGCTATGATTATGAGATCATTTATAAGAAATGAAAGGAAAATTTAGTGGTCGATGCACTTTCCTAGAAATATGAAGAAGACGAGTCCCTTTTCTTCCTCTCCTTCATTTTACCAGATTGGCTCCAAGATGTTTGTCAGGAATGGCTACAAGACCCAAAAATTTCTATCTCGCTCCACTGATTGCAACACAATTATTCATCTTCTCCAGGGTCTCGTGGCATAATGAAGATCTTCTCTACAAAGTTAGTTTGTATTTGTGTAAGAAATCCCAACTTAAATCCATAGTACTTTCTTAACTTCATACCTCACCCACAGTCGAGTATTCAGGCTTTACCAAAACCTATGAATGGGTCAAATACTCTTTTTTCTGGGAGGGTATGAAACAATATGTCCGCACCTTTGTGGATGAATGTGAGGTCTATCAACTCAACAAGGGAGAAACTTTCAAAGCTTCAGGAACACTCCAACGACTTCTAATTCTCCTTACTATTTGGCGAGATATTTCTATTGATTTCATTATAGGATTATCTAAATCGAGAAATAAGTCAATCATCATGGTGGTCATAGATCACCTCTCCAAATATTTTCATTTTTGTGCTCTTCAACACCCATTCACAGTGTCCATAGTGGCTAAAATCTTCAGGGATAATATCTTCAAGCCTCATGTCATGCCTAATTCTATTGTCTCTGATAGATACCCCACTTTCACCAACAATTTTTGGAAAGAATATTCAAGCTACAGTGCACCCAATTGCATCTCAACACTTCCTATCACCCCCAGACAGATGGCTAGACTGAAGTTGTCAACAAGTGTTTGGAAACATATTTGAGATGTTTTGCATCTGAGCGGAAAAATCGGTGGGCTCAATGGTTACCCCTAGTTGAATGGTTGTACAACACATATTACCATAAAACTACTCGCATGACTCCTTTTGAAGCAGTCTATGGCCAAAATCCCCCATCATTTCACTCCTATATGTCACGGATCTCGAAGGTTGAGGAGGTTGAAAAAAATCTAATAGCCTTTAAGTCTATTCTTTGTTCCCTAAAAGACAATTTGGTCATGGATCAGAATCGCATGAAGAAACAATAATATCAAGGTCATTCTGAACGCCATTTTGTTGAAGGGGACCAGGTGTTTCTTCATCTACAACCTTATAAGAAGACTTCACTCAAAGCTCAACAATGTCAGAAACTTGTGCCCAAATTTGATGTTCCTTATATAGTTCTTAAGCGTGTGGGATCGATGGCCTATCAGTTAGCTATACCCAACCAACCTAAGCTCCATCTTGTTTTTCATGTTTCCTTCTTAAAGAAGGTGATTGGAATGAAGTGCCAAACTCAAACTAGTCTCCCTGAGTTGGATGAAGAAGGTTCCATATGTTTGCAACCACAAGCAGTCTTGGCCCAAAAAGAGCATCATCTCCGTCAGCACACCATCCAAAAAGTGTTATTCCAATGGAAGGATACAACTCCAGAAGATTCCACCTGGGATCCGAACACCATTCTACAAAAAATCTCTCATCTGAAGCCTTGAGGACAAGGTTGTTCTTCAAGGGGGAGGGCATTTTAGGGACCTAACCTCTCTAACCCCTCATGTAGGTAGAATAATATAATTCCATTTAATAAAGACCAATATTAATAAGTCCTAGCAATAAGGAAGAATAAGTCAAATGTAAGAAGACCTAATAGAATCTTCCGCTTCTAGAAGGATCTTCCTCTAGATTGTTCTTTTGGATAGATAGATTTAGTACAAATAGGAGTAGAGGGTATGAGAAATCTTTTCTTGGATATTACTGTAATAAATATCTACTTTTCTAGAGGATTCCCCCTCGAAGAGGCAAGTGAACATTGCTATCAGTAATAAAAGTGCTCTTTTTAGTGTTATTTTGGTATTATTCTAGTATTGTTCTAGTTATATCATTGTTTCTCTGCCATTTCTAGCTAAAATATTTATGTTCTGCATACTGTTTTATATCTGGAATACTACAGCTACCCAAAACCCCAATGGCTCGAAGCCGAATGATGCGCGTAACCAGAGGGGGCCAATCCTAGCCTGCCCTGCGATCCCCCCAGGAAAGCGCTCGATGCACACAACACAAAGGAGGACAAAAGTTGGGATCGTTAGATGCAATTGTCGAATATGACATTCCCACATGCACACATGCAAAGAATATAACACATACCCAAAAAAATAGAGACAAGTTTTACATGCATATTTTGGGACAAAAAGAGAAGATTTGAGTGTTGCAAAGAGCTCCAACCATGTTGTGATTGAAGAAAGCCATTTTTTGTATGTTTTTAATGTTGAGGAAGAGGCCTGTGTGCCTGTAAAATAGGTTGTAATCCTATAGTGTGTTTTCATGTTGAGGAAATGTCTCAAGAGCCTTGTGAAGGCTAATGTGAGCACTCCTTGGGAAATTGATAGTTTATGGAAGTCACCAACTGGGATTTAATACTCAACCAAATTAATTGGAAAACCTGATAAACAATTGATATAGTCTAAGGGACTATGAACAGTGAAGGGAGTACATTATTTGGGTCATGTAGGTTGTGGGGAAGAGAGAGATGGAGTATTGGAACTATTGTGGGAGTAGAAACTGGGTTTTAGGGTTTTTGTGTGCGGAGAGTGGATAGCTAGAGGTATGGATCTCCTTGTGGACTCATAGCCTTAGATTTTGGGTGGCTTGTTTTTGAGATAAAATGAGCAACAAATTCTATGGCTAGTAGGTTCATCCTTCGTACATAGCGAATTGGTTAAATGTTAATAGATAATTGTTCTGTTGTGTTATTATGTTTATTTATCTATGGAAATGGCTTATATGAATGCTGCATGTTTGATGTTTTATTGAAAAAATGCATTCAAGTTTCAATATATGATTTTAGATGAATTTAGAACTGTGGTATCAGAAGAATTGTTAAATTTATGTGTGATCTGTAATTGGTAAGCTACAAGAAATTAATCAGCAATAAATTTTGACGATTTAATGAGTTTCCACATGTAATATTCCTTAGTGGAACTAGGGTAGGTTACATGTACCACAAGCACGGTGAAAATTTCATACAAAATTTATAGTGCTTAAAATTGAACCTAATGAAGACATAAAAATGAACTCTCATTCTAGGTGTATCACCACATGGGCTACAATTTTCTTTTCCCTAAGAAAGTGGGTTTTACATATTGGATACCCACATAACTTAATGTGTATATGGTTACAAATATGCCAAGCCCTAGGCCAAATAATCCAATAATATATTGAGATTTTTACCAAGCTTTGAATTTGACTTCATATCACTGATTCTAAAAAAAACACTTATTCTTAAACTTAATTTTTGTTTTGTATTGATTTTTTTAGCATGAAGTATATTTGTTTGAGAGAAACACTTTATATCAAGCATTCCTCCATTCCCTCATTATGGAACATAAACTTCATAAACACCCTCATATTCTTATTGCTTGGTCTCCTCCTTCCTATCCTCTTTTCAATAACACACTGGAAGCATCCTCCACCCATTCTAACCCTAACCCTAAAAATGGTCCTAATGCATCTTGGAGACCTCCTCATTGGTCTCATTACCACAAACCCCACTTTTGTAGTGATTTCGATTCTTGTGCCTTATAATTCCAATCGACCCCAAGAACTCTACATAATTATGAGCAATTACTAGAGAAATCTAAGCTTGCAAATGATTCTACAACACATCCTAGATTGATTTTACATTAGACTATGAGTTGGATGATTATCTCCAACTCTTGAGTAGTTGCATAGTTTATATGGAACCTTAACATATCTTACTGAAATTGAGTGTAGTACTTCCATTGCATCTATACAACCAACACACTCCATTTCATCTTGGAACTTGATGAAACCTTCACCACAACAGGTTACACATCACATGTGGGGCCCTCTTCAAGGTCTCCACCCTTTGTCTCTCACTACATATATTCTAGATTTTCTCAAACTATATGTAGTTAAGCCTAGGCTAACACCCTTTGGTGACATATACTATAGTATAATGATTGAATATTTTTTATATCCCTTGGAAAAAAACATAATATGTAGGTATATTCAATTGTAATGACCACCTGCATCTACACATTTAACTAGTGCACTTTTAGCATGACCCTTGATGGATGATATTGTCTCATTTTTCCATTTCATTTATCCACTATGAAATTCCACATGGGTATATACAACATTAGGTATCTCTCCCTACAGACACATGATATGGGTTCGAAGAAAAAATATTTCCATTTCATTCATCATCTTTATAGTATCACTAGACATAGACAATGATAAATACATAGAGCCTCTAAATATTCAATAATCAATTTCCAAGATTAGTCTTGATCTCACTGCTACACCATATCTCTTTGTAGCCCAAAATTCATCATTGAGGGATGTTTCTTCCAACCTATGTTATAGTAGCAAACCACTCTTATATTAGCTTCAAACTCCTCCATTAACACCTTTTCTTTGTCATTATGGGACTAGGGCACCACAAGACCTCATAAATATTCTTGCATAAGATCCTAAACCAGATGAAACAATGATGTGGCTCTTATATTCTCCAATGTTTCTCAATTACTCAGGCTACAACTAACACCATTACACTATCTACTATACACATCTATAGTTCAATTTCTCTCAAGTTTTCACTTCCTATATGTATTGTAGTTCGTCATATATTTGTACACAACTTTGGCCCTTTCTATCTGCATATGGAACATCCTTGTTTCACCACAACACTTACACATTGTGTGTAATGCTCCACTTTGTTAGAATAATGACACATATTAGAATTTGTTATTTGAGGGAATTTTTTTACAAATGACCCAGTTATTTGACTGATATGTGATGATGAAACATGGAATTTTTTTTATCTGATTGAGTTTAAATCATGATGATTCAACTATTATTAAAAATATTATATGATATCATAGACAAAGTAAATATGCATTAATGTGGCATAATTGATGATATTGATCTTTATGATTTGGATAATGCTAAATGAAAATATGGGTACATTGATTGCATATGTTATTTATGGGTTGTCTAGTGTGACACGAATCCATAATGGTGAATTGACTTAGGTTTGCACTAATTTGTTATTGGAATTTGGATTGAGTCAAGAAATAGTAAATTTTATTTGAATACGTTATATTTAACCTGGAATATGAAAATTACTAGTGAATTGACTGTAGCATGTGTAGGCATAGGAGACATGCTTGATGATCCATCCACACATGGGTAATGAATTTTTATGGAGGAATATCAAGTACTAGTATAAGAGGTGGAGAAATGCCCCTATTTTCACATACAACCACTCCTTTAATGGATTCAATTGAAAAGATGAACAACACTTCTACTCTGAGATTGCACATTTCCATGAGGATAGGCCACATATTCAGTCACTCAAAGGGTTTAGTTGTGTGGCATGCAATAAGATGAATAATTTGTTTCTCAATGATTATTGGTCTCTCAACAAAAGACAATAAATATGAGTTAACAATGTCTCCAATGTTGCACCATTTCCCCATCAAGAAAAGTTAGGTACTTAAGCGGCATGAAATCATGAAATCCTTGAAAATATCGTAAGGAAAATATTGAAAGGGATGAGATACATGGCACCATTGGTATCATTAAAAATTGTAAATTGATAATGAATTGGAAAGTTAAAATTAAAAGTGCCTAAAGAGAATTATGAAATATGCATTTCATCTTTAGGAGAAAATAATCTTCTAGTATACTTTATATTATAAAAGAGTAATAAAAATATTAACTTTAAATAAATGTACATAGATAATCATTATTCATAATATGATGAAAACCTAATAAAAATATAAATACTAATAAGGAAACATATAGTTAAAGAGTATGCATAAAATTAAATTAAACTAATACTAATGAAATGAATTTCAAGTGCACCCATAAATTTGAGAAGAAATAGAACAACAAGATAGGGAAAGAGACAAGAAATTGGAGAAAAAGGATGCAAGTCATCTAATGTATTGTATTCATCCAAATGCTACAAATATATTATACATAAGTGAGACCACCTCAATTCTCTCACATCGACACCTCATCAGGAGATAAGATAGGAGACGACAAAGTAGGATGTAGAACACACCGAGGATAAAAAATGTATATGACAATGTGAAATATATAAAGGTGGTGTAGGAATTGATGATTTTATAGGAGTCATAGGATAAATATCCCCCCCTCAATCATAATTCCGAATAAAATACTAGCAAAGAAGGTGGATAAATTGGTACCATCTCCAAGTCTTCATGCTGAAACTCCTGAGATGAGCCTCAATGAAGAAATTCTTGAAAACACACCAAATATAAATGCTAAAATCTATAAAAAATACCACTGTGTAATCATGAATGTTGAAAACTCTAGCGAATATCTCTGAAAACTCTCAAAAACTACTAAATATGAGCATGCAAGAACCTAGAAAGAGAGAGAAGAAAAAAACCAAATACTTCAATATGTTAGGTATAATAAACATATTGATATAAAATGATGCTATACATGTCCTTTAAGAAATATGAAGAGACATTGAATACATATTTATGAAGACGTTCTGCAACACATATTATTCATAGAGAAACAATATCCATGTTGAAGCCTATTGTTAGCACTAGGCCAAAAGGTTGATGGTGCGGCATAAAAAATTCTTCAAGCAACATTAAAATAGGGAATCCATATTCTTCAACCTTGATGTAGATATGTAAATAAAAGATTTATTCCCTCAATTAAAAAAATATGATTGGCATTGACTACACATGGTCAAATAGGACACGACAAAATCTAAGTCCTAGACAATGAAAGAAACTTTCATAATAATCAATGAATAATACATTAACATAATAAAAAAGATAAATACATAACAAAAATTTACAACAAAAGACATTATAATAAGTAAAACATAAACTCCAAACAATATAATATATCTATTCATGATAAGAGGGGAGAGAATTTAAAAACATTGTTCTATAACAATGGAAATATACCAATCACTCATCTTCTTCTACAACAAATAAATTTAAAATGAAATCTGAAAAAGGAATGATAGTTGTTCATACATTGAAAAATCTGTCTTCAATGCTAATGCAATAACTACACTCTTGGACTTCCAATTTATTTGCAATGTCTCAAATATTCTCCTACTAGATTGAAACACTTCATACATATTAAACAAGAATTATTAAAAACTATGGCTAGTTCTTATTAATGAGGTCTCATTGATAGGAAGTCACATTATATACACCATAGAAAAACTCTTTCATGAATGTTTTCAAGCGTGCACAAAACCATTTGGGAATAAACATATTATTTCCTTTGGTGATTTTCACCAAGCACAACCCATGTGAGATGGTTTGTATTTTAGAATACCTAGATTATAACATGAAACAATACTCTACACATTATGGAATTATAATGTCAAATGCTTCAATCTAAAGCAATTCATGAGATAAAAGGAAATTCACTTATTGAAAAGGACATTCATTTATTGATTATTTGAATATTCATTGCCATAGAGAACCACCTTTTGGTTCTAGGTTTTCATTTTATTTTTAGAAATGAAGATGTGCATAAAAAAACATGAAAATGATTTATTGAGTGTAAAAGAGGCATATACATTTTCTTATAATGAACAAAGCGGATATGATAGAAAAGAAACATATCTAACTTGAATTTTGGGGTACTATCTAAATGAATAATATTGAAATGAAATGTGCTAGTTAAATTGGATGCTAAAAACTATTAAATACATGTTGTCTTGAATACTTATGTAGATGGTTTAGGATTTATACACTAATTGAACATGACATCATTTGGATAGAGTTTGTAGATCCTACTATTAAAATTTATCAGTAATATTGATTGAAAAAACTATACATTTATTAGGTGTCTTATCATTGGACACAATGCTAAGTATATGTGAAAAATTGTTGCACAAAAAATAACTATCAAAAAAAGGGAATAGTTCTCAGTATATCTAGCTTATGCTACAACTATGCATATATAACATGGATTTAAAAAGAATGTATTGACTTTGAATCCTATTGGGGTTAGCAACCATGATATCATTTCAAAACATATTTTCCTGTAAAAATTATACAAGCATTGTAGTTTATAAAATAATTGGTGAAACATAAATTTATCTTTGTCAAACAAATTATAACATGTTTTTTAAGAACATGCAAATTCCATTTTCATTTTGACAACATCACTCCTAACTTTCATATAATGATAGAAAATGTCTTATCCATTCAAAAAACACAAAAGAAATTAACCAGAAAAAAACATATTTACTAAAACATTTGAATGATTCCCCACTTTGCAATTGCATAATATTACAAAATATTATCAAATATAAAAGTATTTTATCAAATATGCAAGAAAATAATATTTTATCAAATATAAAAATAATATAGAAAAAAAAAAAAACATTTTAAATCTCACACTTGATGTTGTATGTGGTAGAATGCTTATAAAAGTAACAATTATGCACATTCAACTATTTGTTGCACTTGCTAACATATTTGAGATTGTCGATATAATTCAACTTATATGTTCGTTATTGTAGGGGACTTCAACATTGATATGTTACAAATTGGAAGAACAAAACCAAAATTTTGAATTAATAAAACATAAGAACTTGTCCTTGGTAACAAATAAATCATTTACAAATAAAAATATCTTGAAAAATCATTTTTAGAAAAATACCAATACTTCATTAAAAAAAATAATCAATGTCGATGCCAATTGGTCATGCCACCCTGCAATATTTATTAGATTCCCTTCCCATACATGATCATGTAGCATTCAAACCCTTTTAATTTGTTTTGCATGCATTGCGTTGTCTCTTAAGTGCACTAACAATTAACCAAATGGTATAATTTCCACATCCACGCTTGTAGAGTGATCCTATGCCTTTTTTTTCTCTTTAACAAATTAGCTTTATTTTAGAAATGATATCATATAATTTAAAATGATTTAAACTTCACGAAGCCATTACGAAATTTGATATATGATGTTCTAAGATTCACAATCTTAGAAATGATTGTGCTAAAATTTCACTTACTTTATGTTTTTTTAAATTTGTTCTTATTAACAAATTAGTTTTATTTTAGAAATGAGATCATATAATTGAAAATGATTTAAACTTCATGAATCCATTATCAAATTTGATATATGATTTTCGAAGATTCACAATCTTAAAAATGGTTGTACTAAAATTCCACTTACTTTACGTTTCTTTAAATTTTTTCTCATTAACAAATTAGCTTTATTTTAGAAATGAGATCATGTAACTGAAAATGATTTAAACTTCACAAAGCCATTACAAAATTTGATATATTATTTTCTAAGATTCACAATCTTAGAAATGATTGTGCTAAAATTCCACTTACTTCATGTTTTTTAAAATTGTCTTCTATCCTTTTATGGTCATGCCCTCACTTAGTTCAAATAACATTGAGCAACCCATTATTTCAAATTCTTAAACTATAATAAAAAGAAATAACATGATTAAAAAAAAAGAGATGATCAATCTTGTAATGTTTAAATGCTACAAATATCTCTAATAAATGCTATTAAAATAAAATATTAAACTACAACAAAAGCTAGCAAAGATGCCTATGTTTTCCATAAATATGAAAGAATTACTTATAATAATTACAACATGCCATGTAACATTGTGTTTATGTTTCGATTTTATATTTTTATTCATAATTGGTATTACACAATTTTTTATGTGCTTGTGGGATCTAGATAATAGATTCAACTATTTAACAAATATTATTGAAAGAAAGATCATGAATCATAAACAACACAAGTCACAATGGGGAAGCAATTTGCTTTAAGAACCTCTTACCATCTATCAAATCCTTGGAGAGTCCAAATGCTCACTGATATTAAATCAATAAGTAGTTTTAAATCATAATTAGATCCATTGGTTTGAAAATGCACTCGTTTTGAGCACCTGGTTGACAATAAACACATGGTTGTACACCTTTGGACGGATTCAATGGTAGATCCAAACAAGCATTAAGTGCTTTATTGTTGAGTCTCATATATACATCTTGTTTATCCATAAATTCCCTATGCTTACTGTTAGCCTAGATATACCTCCTATCCGTAAATCCTTGGTGACTTCACCTACAAATTATATTATATCTATCCTTGTCCATTTTTGGACAAGCACCCAATAAAATTAACACATGAGAGACCATATCTATCATTGTACAAAACCACCCAATGAAATGTAGGGTCATGTCACATGTTTACTATAGAAAATCATGCCAATGTAAATGGTTTATCTGGCTAATGTAAATGGTTTTACCTATTGTCACTTTCAAAGAGGAAGAACAAGGTATATAATTACAATGACATAATATTTAACTAGATGGGCTAAAGAAATAGGAGTGAAGGATTGCAACGTAGAGAATGCAACGTGCTTTCTGTTTGAGCTGGTAGTTACAAGATTTGGATGCCCTATAATTTTGATGACTGATAAAGGGACTCATTTTTTTTTAAAATACTATCCATGCAATGCTTGAAGAATTTGAGATACATCATAAAAAGAGAACCCCTTACCATCCTCAAGCTAATGGAAGAGTGGAAGCATTTAACAATATTTTGGAGAATGGCTTAAAAAATATTTTCAATGTAAACAAGTATGATTGGGATATGAAGGTACCAACAATGTTATGGGCTTATAGAACTACATGTAATAATATTATAGTGCATACATCTTTCAGATTGGTGTATGTACAAAAACAAGTAGTTCCCTTGGAGTATTTGATACCTAGTTTGTGCATTGCAACCATTACGAACATGAGAGAAATAGGTCAAACACAAGAAATATTTGCTCAACTTACGTAATTAGAAGAAGAAAGAATCATAAATGGTTTCCATTAAGAAGTACAGAAAGAAAAGGATGAAGCTTTGCATGAAAAACATATCAAGATTAAGAAATTTAAATAAGGATATATGGTTCTCCTCTATCACAATAAGTACTTGGAGCACCCAAGGAAACTTATGATTCATTGGCTAGGGCAATATGAGATAAATTATGTCACATATGGAGGTGTCGTGCAGTTGCATGATCTAGCAGGAAAATATATACAAGGAATGATGAATGGTAGTTGACTAAAACTGTATAGGGACAATCGACCTACCAACCCTCAATAGTTTTCACATAG
>SNQJ01S0044929.1:22943-42288 GCA_010110895.2 Picea sitchensis
AAGATAAAAGATTACAAGTAACACAACAATGTGATCTAAAGTTTGCAATTACATCTAAGTTTGTAGATGAGGTTGAATTTGATGTGGTCCCACTAGATATATGTGGAATTGTGTTGGGTAGTCCGTACTTATATGATCGAAAAACAATCTTCTATCGAGAAAAATAATCAGTATCACTTGTTTAAAGAAGGAATTGAGTACATAGTGCATTCACATTCATTCAAAAATGACAAATCATTGGGCACTACACAACAATTAAAAAGGGTTGTTAATGCAAGTCGGAATTTGGCACTTATGTCTATACAATGTAAGGAAGAAAAGAATCCTAAGCATGAAAAGGAAGTGTCATTTCACTACAATGCACATGTTTTGGTTGATAGTGTTTCTATGGTTAAAATTCAGCATGGTTTGGGTACAATCTCTTTTACATGTTCAATGTTTATATTCAGCTTATTACTCATCAACAATATGTGGTTGGTTCCGAAAATGTTGAATGAAGATGTGATTAAGAATGTGATTAATGTACTTAACAATGTCAGTGAAGTGTTGATTGTTGTATTGTTGAGTCAGATGTACAGGTTCCGGGAAGAATGGATAGGTGATACAGGACAAGTGAGACAAACATGTCCTCACTTATTTTATGAATGATTTCATACTTTTTGTGGCCAAAAATCTTTCCAGTGGGAAGGTTTGATCCAGGTGGATCATCTCAAAATTCAATAGAGTTAAAGTATTCAAAATGCAAATTAAATCTTACAAAGTGGAAGAGCTCGTCATCAGCTTTTCAGTGGCATTCATTTTGGGAAAAATGGCCTCCAGATGACGAAGATATCAACAGTTGAAGTTTCGTCAAAGATGGTTAAAATGGTGAAAAACGGTTAGAAATGGTTAAAAACTATAATTTTGGGCTATGGGAATTGAACCCAAGACCTTAGAATAAGGCCACCATGACCCCATGGTTGGGAAAAAGGGGGGTGGTCAAGGGCTTAGCCCTCAACCTTTCCAACACTAAGGCCCCCCTTGGTATTTAAATGTTATTAAACCATGCCATATATCCAAAGTCCATATAATATAACCAAAATCCAACCATATGTGATAAATGCGCCAACCATATAAATGCACCAAAACCATATGTTATAACACCAAAGTTCAACCATATGCCATATCATATATCAAAACCATACCATATCGCATATGCGGTGGGAGGAGAAGCCCGTGGGTTTGACCCCGAGACTTCTGCCCCCCTAACCACCACATCTACCAATGCGCCACCGCCATGAGACGTGGCAAGAGGTGGCGCGATAACCTTAAAAAAATGTGAATTTGGTGGGATTTGGGTGGGCACATGGCCTATGACCCATGCCACGTTTGTTTGTTTTTCCATTATTTAAATGAGCCATAGGCACAGATCCTGAGGTGGGAGTTTTGATGTAGGCAGAGACTGGCATGCATCCCGAGGTGGTTTTGTACAGTGATCGAGGTGGTTTTTCACGTGGACCGAGGTGGTTTTTCACATAGTATGAGGTGGATTTTCACGCAAACTGGGGTGGTTTTTCATGCAAATCGAGGTGGTTCTGTATTTGCACGCATCTCGAGTTCGTACGGACTGTACAGATCAGAGGCAGATTTTGGGAGTTGTGCCAAGAAGGGAACTCTGAGTCTAGTTCTGAAATATATCGATTTTATACTCAAAAGTCTCGGTTTTTCGCAAGGATTCCAGATCCAGTTTCAATTTTTGCATTCATACATCCAGACAGAAAAGTTCTCACAGAATCTTTCAGATATACAGAAAGGTATTCATGTTCATACTTAAAAGTCTCAGAATTTCATCTTGCAGTTGTTGTTGAAGTCTGTTACTATATATGATAGATAGAATTTAAAACTCACTTTGTAAGCATTTGAATACTTAATCTATCGACCTTCCCATTTGGAAAGTGGCCCGGAGACGTAGCCAGGGGGTCTGGTGAACTCCATTACCAATTTTTGTTCATAGATGGTTTGCTTACATGTTTATGTGCTCATGTGCTTGATGGATGTTCTTTAATTTTTCATTACAAAGGTGGTTAACTGTTAAAAATTCACATGCAAATAATGGTTAAAAGATCTTGAATTTTAGATCAAGTTAATTTGTAGATCACATTATATCATGCCCGATCCCAGACTGAAGCAACATCCGAAAGTATTATTTTGATTCACTACACTCCCTGTCCAATCAAAATCTATATATCCCTCTAGCTTCACATCCATATCCAACTGTACCATGAAGGTACCTCAACATATGTTAATTGTTTCCATCCAATGCACATGTTTAGGTTCAACAATGTGTCAACTCAAGGTATTCACTGCAGAGCATATGTCTGGCCTGGTGTTAACGAGGTACATCAAGGATCCAATCAACTATCTATACATTGTGGAATCCACCAAATAAGAAGATTTTTCACTCAAGAGCTACATATTTATCATCATGGGTGTGGTCATGGACTTGTAGTCCATCATCCTAAATTTATTCAGGATATCAACACTATATTTTCTTTGTGTAAGGAAAATTTCGCCTGATCTCTACCACACTTCCAATCCCAAGAATCAATGCATCATACCTAGATCCTTCATCTCAAACTCTGAAGCGATCTTCCTCTTGCACCCAACTATGAGATTCTCATCTCCTGTCAGAAACGGACCATCCACATGTAGGATCAATGGGAAACCATCAAATAATTGTCTGATATGGCATATCATGCTCTAGGTTCATGCTTGGGCCCATACAAATCCATCTTCAATCTGCACACATGAGACTCCTTCTCCCCTTATCTTGTAGTTTCTCTATGTACACTTCTTACGGCTACAGGTATGTCTCGTCATAATATTATCCCCTCTTGTTGGGAGAATCCTGGACCTAAATCAAGCTTTATAAATCTCTATGTTTCCATAAAAAACATTCTTGATCTTGTATATCAACTTGAAAGTCATTATTGAGTTCCATACGGTCTGGAACCACTTCACATCATTCTTCATGATGGATAATACTCCTCCAACATGGAATCCTTTTATTCCTGCTTCTCAGCATCTTCTTCAAGTGTGGAAGGATTTGAATCAATGATGTTTCTCATCAGTGCCACATAGATGGACAACATGTGTGGTTTCTAGAACTAAGAAAAAATCTATATCCTAGTCCTTATAACTGACTTCCTCCTCTGTCCTCTGACAAAGGTCTCGAGACAAAGGGAACCACTCGGAGATCTCACATCTCCTGAAACTTGATCGACCTCTCCCAACTCATGAACATCTCTCTCCCTCTGAATCTATATGATCTCTGAAGCCACATGCTTCCTTTGCATCTGTTGACTTCTTCTAAAGTCTAATCTCCTATGAACTATCATGGGAGGATGATCCTCCCTACTGGATCTTGATGGTTGACTCCCTCTAAACTATAACTCCTCTTGAGTTGGTACTTGGTGGGGCCTCTTGACTCACCACTTTTAGATTCATCTAATTTTCTTCATAGTATGGATTATCAATGCCATGTATTTGTATCTCCTTTTCATTATGCAGGGTATCACGAGAACATGTTGGTTTTCATTGTTTCCTAAATAGGCCCTTGGCCTCTTGAATCTTCTGATTATCGAGAAGAGTGGTTGAAATTAACTTTCTGATTAGAGTCTTTGGAGCCTTTTTCTCCTCACACTCAATCTCCATAAGAGATACTCATCTTTTTATTCTTCTTTGCATAGGTGTGTATGTTTGTGTACATAGTTCTATGTCTCAGCTAGAGGCCCAACTCTAAATCATTACCTCTTTAATCATCATCATAGCTCCTTCTACAAAGCTATCACATGTGACCTGCCAAGAATAGGAAACAAGAACAAAATTTTCATGGTAACCTCCATGGAATGTTAGTAATCAAGAATATCTACTAGAGGACATCAATTTCATCTTATGAGACAAGTATATCATTAACAATGAGCATTTTCCTAATGCTCATCAACGATAGACATTGAGGTGTACCTAAAAATTTGATAAAGTTGTAAAGACTATTATCCTAGGTACAATAATTTCTTAAGCAACAACAATATAAATATCAAACCTGATATACAAACTGCAGGTCTAGCATTGTATTCTTGTTTGAGTTTCCTTCTATTGTTCATATGCATGGAAACATTATTGCTTCATGGATTTTGTAGCTTAGGTTAGAGGTTTGTAAAAAAAAATTCAAAGTCATGCCATGATCTTGGGAAAATCAAGACATTTCCCTAGATGAGTCATGGTTAGTGTGTCAAGGTTTATGGCTGGGGATCAAATAAATAATGGCTTGAAATGTCAATAAAGTTTATCCATTGGTTGGTTTAAAGGGTGTATTTTCTTTTTTATAAAACACTACCACAAAGGCAAAAAATTCATGAGTATAAATTTCGTCATGTTCAAGTTGTAAAGGTCTACTTTCCAAAGTCTCGAGTCATGTTGAAAAGTGGAAATTATGTACCAAGGTCGAATCAAATGGTTATCTTGAATGTCATGTCAAAATATATTATCGTTCATCATTACCTAATCCTTGAGGTTAGAAAGGGAACAATCATGGCACTCAATTTCATTTGTACTTTTGTAAACTTCAAAGGAGTATTGGTGCGCAAGTTCGATGCGCAAATATTTAACTTGCCTTAAAACGTCTTGTTGCTATGGATATTCCTTTCCTTTTCATAATTTTTTTATCCATTCGAGGCAGCATAAATATTGGCCACCTTTTGTTTCTCCATCACCTTCAAGACTTGTTAATCATCCATAGCTTATCCAATAAGCTCTGAATCCCTTTTCTACATAAATATTGTGTGCTGCCAGTCGTTATGTAAATCCGACACTTTGTTTTTGTTGTGTATCCTCCATTTATTTCAATCATTGTTCAAGATCCTTTCTTGGAGCCCATTGCAAATTAGCTTAAGGAGCGAGTTTGTTTTTTTTTTTTTTTTTCACATTATTTTTTTTTTTTTTTTTTTTTTTTTTTTTTTTTTTTTTTTTTTTTTTTTTTTTTTTTGTTGTTGTTTATTGTTGCACCAAGTTTTCCGTTTAGAGTTTTCCAATGTTTTTTTATTGTTAGCTTGAGCTTTTCATTGCGTCAATTTTCCTACCACTGATTTGTTTGATGCACAGAGTTTTCTATTTCTAACTATTCCTACGCACCATGAAAAAGTAACTATTCTCATTCATTGCGCAGAGGTTATTGCTCTCATTTTTTGTCATAGGTTATTGTTCCATTTTTCGTTGTGCAAAGGTTATTACAATCTATTTTTGTGCACTTGTAGTTTACACAAAGTTGACATATATCAACATCATGAAAACTCCTCAGCGAAAAGAAGAATGTGAGAAGTGAGGAAAGTTGTAGAGTTTAGACCACAAGGGGTAAAAGTTGGTAAGCGATGGAACCGATGTCCAGTGTCCTTTGAACAAGATGAATGCATAAGATTCTTTGAAAAGGTTCAAGGGTATAATACGTAGCTAACTGAACAATTTTATATTAGCATTAATGGTGTCAATGAAACTATTGCAGGGATCACTTTTCAAGTGTCGGAGGAAACCATATAGGTTGGAATAGGAGAGATTCTTCTCATGAATGGAGAGAAATGGTTTAAATGTATGCCATTATATACTTCATGTTATATTGATTTTCTCAAACTTAAATACAGAAATCAGAAGATTGGTGCCAACATTCCCAGTGATATGTTTTGGAACCTTTTGAGAATCTTTTGAGGATAATCCAGAAATACTTTACCTTGTGAAGGTAGGACGACAAAGTACGTAATACCACATTAGGCTCACGATGAAATTCACAAGGATAAGCCCTTTAAACTTACCTTTCTTCCTATATAGAATCCTAGGAAATATGGTAGACAATGTCCAAGCCAAAGCTAACGAGCCATAGAGTAGCCTATTCCATTTTTTCCTTGATAAAGTTGTTGGTGGTTGAGGAGCTTGGAAATTTAAACAGGGACTGGGGTTCCTTCTTTATTTCAACAAACATTTCCCTGGATACTAAAGGAGATACTCCCTTGTCTGTTGAGAAATCATCATTTCATAGTTCAGGGGTGAAAGCAGTAGGTGTTTTTGAAAGGGGAAAAGGAAAATAAATTCATAATTCATCACTCAATCCTTGACCTGAAAATCAAACTAAATTCATTGATGGCCGAGGAGACTAATCTCCAATAAAATGCACAATGGGTCCTATGCCGGGAGGTTTCCCATAACCACAATTCAGATAGATTTTGTTGAATTTGCATCCCAAAAGATTGATGAGGAGAAAGTGAAAACAAGAGAGAAAGATGCATACATCAGGGTGAAACGGCAACTCAAGAAGAATCAACATATTATGGCCCAACTGGGGAGAGCTTGTGAGGAGAATTGAAGGAGGAAGCTAACAAAAGAAATTTTGAGCACAAACACCACAAGAAAGTAAAGCAAGTCAAAGATATCCTACCTCACTAGCAGGAGAAAAGAATATAAAATGGTTGAAAAAAGAAGCTAAGAGAAGCTCAAGATGAGATCATTAAGATTAGGGAGGAAAAAAGAATATCAAAGAGGAGGAATCACGAAATATTACAAGAAATGCATACCATCTATAGACAATGTTTGTGCATGTCACTGTCTCCAATCAAAATTGAAGAGGAATGTAACTTTGTTGGGACAGGTGAGAAGTTTAAAGAGAAAAAACTTGTCATGATAAAGGCAAATAGTACCTTATGACTACAAGTGAATTTGGATAAAGAATATAAGGACAAACTAAATAATCCCAGACTTTGCTTCCAACTGGATTTGCACAAGCAACCTTAGCATAAAGATCTTTGTGTGAAATCGTTGCGCAAATACCGCAACCAACACTTGTGCAGAAGAAACCAGAATTTACTACAGAAAGGTGACAATGTTTTCCAGTGGTACACATGATGACTCATCAAAACCATATGGTTGAAATTCGTTCAAGAATTTATGATTCTAAATGACATTTTAGTTAGGTTATGATTGGCAAATTGGGTTTCCTATTTTTGGTAAATTTTATAGAGGTTGTTCTCTTTCAAAACAACAAATCCTGCTCTAGGAGATAATTAGTTCAACTCTTAGAAGCTAACTGTAGATTTAGTTTTCTATATATATGGACTAATTTGATGTAAAACGGGCCGGGCAGAAGTATTGACATTTTGATCCCTAATGTAATTTTTGAATCTAAAGGAAATACAAATGCACTAAGTCTCGAATTCCTTATGAAAAAAAATTGTCATGGTGATCTGAATATTGCCACTCTTCTTTGTATTCCTTGTACTTATTTTCCTCTACACTTTTCTTCTCTTTAAATCTAGTAAAATTAAAGTCTGAGAATTCATATATTACGTGCTCTGAATGGCGGTTTAGATTATGTCTATCTTCTTAACTAAGGTGAGAATTCATCCTTTATGATGCTCTAATTTTTGTTATGTGTTTCTTTCTTCTTTCACCCTACATAATCAAACTCAACACTGAAGTTCATCACCTTATTTAGCCTTTGTTCCTTTGAGGATTTCTATCTGCAAGCATTGTTTTCTTTGTTTCAGGGGTTGACTTCTTAGCCCTAGAAAATATCTATACATTTTTTCCAACAAACCTTGAAAAACTATCTCAAAATTCTACATCTAGCCATCATCTCAAAATTATGTGTTTATTTTCTTCTTTCACCCTATAATCAAAACTCAACACTAAATTTCATCACCTTATTTATCCTTTGTTCCTCTAAGGAGTTCTACCTACCAGGCATTGTTTTCTTTTTGTTTTCATGGGACTTGCTCCATGGCCCTAGAAATACTATACCTTTTTCCAGCAAACCTTGAAAAACTATCTCAAAATTCTAAATCTAGCCATCAATTCAAAACAACCTGTCTATCAGATTAAGTCTTAGAGAGGGCCCTCTCTAGATTGGAAAGGATATTTTTCAGTCTTAAATTTGGTTTTTAGGTTACCTTTGTATATGTTGTTCTTCAGCCCAACAATTTACCTAGCGTTAACATTTTGGCGTTGTTGCCCGTGAAAGAAATTTAAAATTTTCCCTGTGAAAGAATGAATAAAAGATTTAGATTTGATTCTTGGGGGTAATAGTGAATCAGACACCTTTTTTTGTTGAACTATTCTTACCCTGGCAACTTCATGTAATAAGATCAATAGCATAAATATTATTTTTTTGAGAAAATAAAGAAATCTTGGCTCCTAAAATTTGGGAGCTAGAAAGACCGATCCAAGAACCCATATCGTAATACCGATCTAAAACTCTTACACAAAAGAAAAGAAAACTGAGTCAAATCATTTTTCTTTCTTGGGCCAATCTATTTTTACCCAAAGCGGGTAAAAGTATCTATGACATGATTTTGATTTAAGGTGAACAAACCTTGTTGAGATCTAGATCGAATCTAATTTGAATGAAATTATCTTTGATGAGAAGAAATTTTAGTCTTTGATTCCCATTGTCCTCATTTAGACTATTCCTATTCAAATTTTCCCCACTCAGTTGTTCATATAGCTTAAAATCCTCCTAGAGCCATGGTAGCTAGATTTTCTCCTCTTTCCTTGCACTGCCCGGTTGCATGATTTACCCCAAAATTATAATCGGAGAATCAAATCATTCGATGCTGAAGAGATATATCAGCCCCAAAACACTTAAATTGGTTCAATGATTTTGACCTAGAAGAGGTAGATCATGAGGATGCAAAACTTAGGCTGTTCGCACAAATTCTTTCAGGAGAAATTCGGAAAATGGTTTAGAGCTCTTCCTGCAACGAGCATCCTTGATTTCCCAGTTTTTGAAACACTTTTCCTTGAAAGGTGAAGGTGAAAATAATTCTCTTCAGTTGCTAACTCAATACAATAACATAAAATATCACCAAATGAAACACTAAAAGATTTTTCAACCAGATTTATGAAACTTTACAATTCAATTCCTACTAAAGTAAAACCCCCTCCTAGAGCTTCCCAACTTTGATATGTTGATTCTTTTGACAGCAACTTTTCCTTGTTATTAAGAGAAAGGAGATCAATCGTTAGATGATATGGTGAGTGATGCAATTGAAGTAGAGGTAAATATGATGACATCAGGGAAGATCAAACATAATCATGACAGAGATGTGAAGAAGGTCCAAGGAGAAGCACATCCCTCGACTTCTCAATCATCAAATCAGAAATTTGATTTGATGATGAAAATTATGGAAAGAACATCCTCGGATAACTAATCCTACCACTAAGTCAAGCTGCCTAGCCAATCAAAATTTTTAGAAACAGTTCCTGAGATGAGACAAAAGAGACCGGAGAAATCCAGGTGATCAACAAATAAAACCTCATTTCCAAAAAACTATGTAAATGAATATTTTGATTAAACAATTGAAGACAATATGCATTGGTGTGATGATCTGAAAAAAATATGTTCTTAACTAAAGAAGAACATAATCAATTTATGGATGCAAATGATAAGTTTATGTAGGATAATGATGGTATATTTTCAATGGAAACAGAAGAGTATAAGAGGAGTTAAAAAATGCTATTATGCAGTTTGACATTACAACCTCGAAGCAAAAGGTGTCTGCAAATTCCCCAAAGGAAAATCTTACAAGGGAACTTCAGATCAATAGACCTTCTTCAAGCCAAACTAAGAAAGACAATTCAACAAAGGATGAAATGGAGAAAGGAAAATCAAAATAATAACCCCCAAAGAAGATACAGGGCAAGAAAGGAGGCATTCATCAAAGAGGTAGAAAAAATCCCATCTCCTTTTAATTTTTGAAGAAATTGAAGTAAGCTAAAATCAAATTTATGTTCCATTCAATGAGTTGATTAAGAATGGTGAATATAGAAATTAGATCATCAAAATGCTCAAAAGATGATCAAGATGATCACCATGATATATTGTTTGGTCCATGTGTGGAGGAGAGTGGTGATGTTGATGATGTCCCCCCTTCCTATGTTAGTCTTAAAATTCATGACATGACCTTAGATAATGCCATGTTAGATTTAGGATAATTACATAATATGATGCCCAAGGTAGTCATGGCATGGATGAGTTGGGCTTAGATATTACAAGACCTTACAAGGTCATCTTTTCTCTTTTGACTCAAAGAAGGTGAAATGCTTGGGTTTTATCAAATATGCAGTTGATATCATTGTCAAATTCATCAAAAAATCACAGTCGTATGTGGTTGTTGCTGACATCCCTCCTAAATTGGCATGTTGTTATCTAGATATTGAGATGCAAAGTTGAAAGAGACTTTGCAAATGCATATATATATATTTTCTATCCTTGTTTTGGCCAGAAAGGACTTTTATGCAGATAAGTGTTGCTCAAGTACATTGTGAGTAGCAAAAATCAACCAAACAACCATCCCATTTACTATGTAGATACTGAGGTTGGTTCCTCTATTTTTTTATAATGACTTGAGTTTTGAAGAGGGGGGGAGCCAACAACTGTCATGTATATCAAAGACAAAATTGAGCATCGAATAGAGGAAATTACAAATCAGAAAAATAGTCTGAAGGATGAGATGTGGGAACATGAGGATTTGATGGAGCTGCTAGCGGAAGGAGCAAGAGTTGGTGTGTGGATTAACCCTCTCAAGATAGGTACAAAAATATGCTCTTACAAACTCACCTTTGATTGTACAAATAACATGGTTGAATATGAGAGCCTTGATTTTGGGATTGAAGACTTAAAAAGAATTGGGTGCTAGGAGAATAGTTGTACATGGAGATTCTCAGCTTGTTATAAACTAGGCCAAGGGTATATGTCGGTCCAAGCATCCTATATTGAGGGAATATAGGAATATAGTATTTGATCTTCTTGAAGAGTTTTCATAAAACAATTTATTAGTAATTCCTAGGGGGGGGAATCAAATTGTAGATGTTTTAGCTACTTTAATACATTTCAAAATTCCAATTTTTTCCAAATAAAAAGTATGAAATTAAGGTCAAGCATAGATGCCGGTGCCGACGATGAAATATTAGCAAATATTTGAAGATGACAAACAATTAGAAAAGATTCCTTCAGATGAGTGATGAATTTGTTAATTCAAATATTGATGATAGTGTTGTTGTGAAGAGAATGAATCTGAGTTTTGTTCAACAATGAACTTTTCAAATCAGTTGTTGGGAGAGATATAGTCTGATCAAAATATGATATTCCCAAAAGACTTGGTCCCATTGGGAAAATCTTTTTGGCTCTTGATGTGAGAAATTCTAAAATCACTACAAATGATGAGGACATAGAAGATTGCAACATTGGGAATCAAGAAGATCCCAAGATCATCAAACTGTCCAAGACACTCAGTCTAGAAATTAAGCAGAGGTATATCAGCCTAATGAATGATTTCCTTGATATCTTTGCATGGAGTTATGAAGATTTAAGGTCTACGATACTAGCAGTAATTCGACATGTAATTCCAATCAAGGATGATCATAAACCTTTCAAGAAAAATTTGAGAAGAATAAACCCTCAGTTGTTTCCATTGATTGAAAAGGATGTAAGGAAGTTGTTTAATACCAAAATTATAGTGTCCTTAAGACTTTCCAAGTGGGTGGCCCCAACTAGTGCACATCGAGAAAAGTGGTGAGATCGGGTTGTTTGTAGACTTTCAAAATCTAAATATGGTGTCTCTCCAAAGACAATTATCCACTTTCTAAGATGGATTACATTTTTTAGAAGGTGGTTGGATCTCAAAATATATAAATTCTTGATGGTTTCTCTAGATACAATCAAATCATGGTGCACCATGATGACCAAGAGAAGACAACCTTAACAACACCCTAGGGTACATTCATGTATGCAAAAATGCCTTGTGGACTTATGAATGCAAGGGAAACTTTCCAAAGGGATTAAGATATAACCTTTTCGATGATAAATTTAGTTTATTGGTATTTACTTAGATGGTATTACTGGATTTTTAGATTCTAATGATCAATGTCTCAAACATCGAAGAAGGGTTTTTCAGAAATGTATGAAGTTTGGCATCTCATTGAATACAAAAAAGTCAAATTTTTCCATAGAAGAAGGAAAACTTTTAGGACACATCACCATTTCAAAGGAAGGAATAAAGATAGATCCTAGCGGAGTGGAAGCAATTATGAAGATTGGCAAACCTAGAAGAAAGAAGGAAATACAGTCTTTCCTAGGAAAAGTAAAAAAATTTAGAAAGGTTTATTCCTAACTGCATTTGAAATCATAAAATTATCACAAATAGCTATTCGAGGAAAAATAATGGAAATAAAATGGACTCCTAAATATAGGAATTCTTTTGAATATATTAAAATTGTATGACCAAAGCTCAGGTGTTGTGACTGAAGTTTGCAAAATATTTCATCATATTTTATTTTGCTTCAAAACACACCATTGTTGGTGTTTGTTGCAAAAATATGGCAATTTGAAAGGCCCATAGCCTACTATAGAAGGACATTGAGAGACTCGCCACTAAGGTTTGACATCATGGAAAAGTAGGCATATGCCTTGGTGAGAGCCCTTAAGGAATTTAGAACTTATATCTTACATTCCCATGCCATTGCTTATGTGCCCAAAAGTTCTGTGAAGGACATTTTATTTCAGTCTAATCGAGGGAAGGTAGAAGGGGAAAATGGATATTTGTGATGTTGGTATGACCTCGATATCAAACCTACAAAGTTGATAAAAGGTCAGGGCTTGCAAAGTTGATGGCACAATCAAATTATGATGTCTTGAGAATAAATTTCATTGCTGACCTATCAGAAAATTCAAAGGAAGAAAGATCATCAGACATCTCAAAAATCCTTGGTCTCCTTGTTATGTATCACATTTTATGTATAAAAATATACAAATCTCCTCTTGAGTTAGGCAAGAAAAACCAAAGCCAGATTTTTTGAAGTTGAAAGCAGCAAAGTTTTGCATTTTGGACTATTCTTTGTATTGGAAAGATCCGGGTGGGATATTGCTTAAGTGTTTGTTGGAGGAAAAGAGTGAAAAAACTATCAAAGAGTTTCACAAAGGTGGTTGTGGAGGCTTCATTACTTGAAGAATATTCTTTAAAATAGGGAGACGGGGTTCTATTATTTCTATTTTCAATGTATAGAAAGAATTTTCCATTACCATGAATGCCAAAGTTTTTATGGAAAAAGAAAGTTGTAGCCTTTACCTTTAAATCCTATCTCTGTTGAATCACCATTCATGCAATGGGGCCTTAATTTTATAGGAGATACTCATCTTCCATCATCATCTCATCATAGGTGGATACTGACAGCCATAGACTACTTCACCAAATGGATTGAAGCTTGATCCCACAAGGTAAGTTATTGATATTGTTATCATTCAATTTTTTAGAAAACAATATTTTTGTCTAGAATTTGGTTGTCCAGTCGAATCATTACTGACAATGTAGCAGCATTCAAGTCAAAGAGAATGGAGAAATTTTGCAGTGACTATAATATAACTCTTGGCCATTCCACATCTTATTACCCACATGGTAATGGGTTGGTTGAATCATCCAACAAAATCTTGACTAGAATTATTTAAAAGCCTGAGGAAAATAAAATTTTGGCACAAAAATCTTTTTTATGCATTATGGGATGATAGGATCACCACTAAAAGGCCTATTTCTACATCATCTTTTCATATTGTATATGGTACATAGGCATTTTTTCCTACCTCATTAGGAATACCAGTGATGAGACTGCTGCAAGAATAGGAAGTTGAACTAAATGATGTTATAAGGAGGATAAACCAATTAATCCATATGCAGCAAATGAGAGAAAAAGTCTTCAACAACTCACAATTGCACCAAGATAAAATGAAAAGAGCCTTTGACATACATACAAAGGATGATGTTTTTAAGGTATATGATATGGTGTTGAAGTGGGACACAAGGAATGAAAACAGAGGGAAACATGGGAAGTTTGATCATCTTTGGTTGGGACCATTCAAGATTGGTGCATACCATGGGAACAATGCCTATTTGTTGCAGGAGTTTAATGGAGATCCCATTGGTGGAGGACTTGTGAATGTATATTTCTCAAACTATCTTGCTTAAAAAATCAGTCTCTCCATTTCATTGTAAACAACCATTTTATTTTTAGATGAAGTATTTCAACTCAATGTCAGATGAAAATTGAAGCCCGAAGTGAAGGCACTAAATTTATGATGAGTTTAGTTAAAGTTGTGTCAAAAGAGTCTTGTTAATAAGTTTGTTTGTCAGTTTAGAGTATTTGAGTCAAATAAATCCCAATGGTGAGGCACTTTCGATCTACTATTCTTTGCTACCTCACTAGGAGGATTACTATTCTTTGCTACCTCACTAGGAGGATAGCATATCCATTGGAGCCAGTTGTTAGCACCATGATTTTTGTAGCTATATTTAGAGGTTTGTCCAAAAAAAAATCAAATTCATGCCATGATCTTGGGAAAATCAAGACATTCCAAGATGAGTCATAGTTAGGGTTTCAAATTTTATGATGTCAAAGAGCAAATAAATAATGGCTTGAAATTCCAATAAAGGGTTTATCCATAAGTTGGTTTAAAGGGTGTATTGTCCTTTTCATAAAACACTACCACAAAGGCAAAAAATTCAAGAGTGTAAAGTTCATCATGTTCAAGTTGTAAAGGTCTACTTTCCTAAGTCTCGAGTCATGTTAAAAAGTGGGAAATTATGTACCAAGGTCGAATCAAATGGTTAGGGTGAATGTCATGTAGAAATATATTATGGTTCATCATTACCTAATCATGAGGTTAGAAAGGGGAACAATCATGGCACTCCATTTCATTTGTATCGTTGAAAACTTCAAAGGAGTACATGTTGCGCAAATCTTTAACTTGCCTTAAAACATCTTGTCGCTATGGATATTCCTTCCCTTTTCATAATTTTGTTCCTTATCCATTCGAGCATAAATATTGGCCACCTTTTAATTTTATCCATCACCTTCAAGACTTGTGTGTCGTCCATAGCCTCACCAATAATCTCCAAAGCCCGTTGCTTCACAAATACTGTGTGTTGTCAGTCGCTATGTAAATCTGTCACTTTGTTTTTGTTGCGTATCCTCCATTTCTTTCAATCATTGTTCAAGATCCTTTCTTGGAGCCCATTGCAAATTATCTTCTGGAATGAGTTTGTTTTTCACATAATCATCTTTCTTTCTTTTGAGTTAAACTCTTGCTACCTATTGTTACACCGAGTTTTTCGTTGTTGTTTATTTCTGCGTTGAGTTTTCCATTGTGCCAAGTTTCTTACCGTTGATTTGTTTGTTGCACGGAGTTTTATGTTTCTACTTGTTCCTGCGCACCGTGCAAAAGTCACTATTCGCATTCATCACGCAAAGGTTATTGCTCTTGTTTGTTATCAGAGGTTATTGTTCGCTTTTTTGTTGTACAGAGGTTATTACAATATATTTTTGTGCACCTGTAGTTTACACAAATTTGACATATATCAACATCATGACAACTCCTCAACGAAGAAGAAAGAATGTGAGAAGCGGGAAAGTCATGAGGTTTGAGCCACAGAATTTAAAGTTGGTAAACACAAACCTGGCGATCAAAGTGTCCCTTGAACAAGTCGGATGCATAAGATTATGTGAAAATGTTCAAGGGTATAATGCGCAATTAACCAAGCAGTTTGATCTTAAATTTAATGGTGTCAGCACAACTATTGCAGGGATCACTTTTCAAGTGTCAAAGGAAACCATATCAATTGCGACGGAGATTCCTATGCATGGAGAAAAATGGTTTAAAGGTATACCATTAGATACTTCATGTTATATTGATTTTCTCAAACCTGAATACAGAAATCGGAAGATTGGTGCCAACATTCCAAGTGAATATATTTTGGAAACTTTTGAGAAGATTTTGAGGACAATCCTGAAATATTTTACTTGTGAGGGTAGGTTTGACAAGGTACGTCAATACCACATTAGGCTCTTGATGAATTTCACAGGGAGAAGTCCCTTAAAATTACCTTTCTTCCTATGTAGAAGCCTGGGAAAAAATGGCAGACAGTGTCCAAGACAAAGTTGACCAGCCAGAGAGTAGCCTATTCCATTTTCCTTGATAAAGTTGTTGTTGGTTGAGGAGCTTGGAAATTTAAGCAAGGATTGGGGTTCCTTATTGATTTTAGCAAACATTTCCCTATATCCTAAAGGCGATATTCCCTTGTCTGCTGAGAAATCGTCATTTCATAGTTTAGGGGTGAAAGGAGGAGGTGTTTTTGAAAGGGGAAAAGGAAAATAAATTCAGAATTCATCACTCAATCAACCAGCCTCGAAGAAAAGAAGCAAACTAAGATTCACTGATGAAACTGAGGAGACATAAGCTCCCAGTAAACCGCGCACCAATTCCTCTACCAAGAGGTTTCCCATACCCACAATTCAGACAGATTTTTTTGAATGTGCAAGCTAGGAGATTGATGAGAAGCAAGTGGAACTAGGTGAGAAATATGCAAACATCAAGGAGGTGAAACATCAACTCAAGAAATCTCAACACATTATAGCCCAACTTTATCATGAGAATATAGAATTAAAGAGGAAACTAACAGAAAGAACTTCTAAAGCACAAACACCACAAAGTAAAGCAGGTCAGGGATCTCCTACCTCACCAACATGAGGAGAAAAGAATATAAAATGGCTGAAAAAACAGCTAAGAGAAGCTCAAGATGAGATCATTAATCGCGGGGAGGAAAAAATAATATGAGAGGACGGAATCATGAAACATTACAAGAAATTAAAACCAGTTATAGACAATAGTGTGCAGCCATCTCTGATGCTCAATCAAAATTGAAGAGGAATGTGGCTTTGTTGAGACGAGTGAGAAGTTTAGAGAGACAAAAATTGTCATTGATAAATGCAAGCAAGACCTTATGACTACAAGTGAAATTGGATAAAGAAGATAAGGAAAGACTGAATAATCCCAGCCTTTGCTGCCAACTAGATTTGTGTGAGCAACCTCGGCATGAAGATCCGCTGCGCAAAATCGTTGCACTACCGCAGCTAGCACTTGCACAGCAGAAACCAGAATTTGTTGCGCAAAGGTGACAGGGTTGTCCAGCGGTACACATTATGACTCATCACAACCATATGGTTGAAATTCACTCAAGAATTTATGATTGTAAATGACATTTTAGTGAGGTTATGATTTTCAAATCAGGTTTCCTATTTTTGGTAAACTTTATAGAGTTTGTTGTTCTCTTTGAAAACAACCAGATCCATAACTCTAGGAGATAGTAGTTAGACTCTTAGCAGCTATGTGTAGCTTTAGTTTTCTATATATATGGGCTATTTTGATGTAAAAATGGTGGGCAGAATTATAGGCATTTTTATCCTCAATGTAATTTTCTAAATCTAAAGGAAATACAAATGCAGAAGTCATGAATTCCTTATGAAAAAAATTCTAATGGTGGTGATCTGAATATTGTAGTATTATTTGTATGTATTCCTTGTGTACTTATTTTCGTCTGCAATTTTCTTCTCTTTAAATTGGTAAATCAAAATTCCAGAATTCATCTAATGGTGCTCTAGACTTAAGTAATTTAAATTTTGTCTATCTTCTTAACTAAGGTCAGAATTCATCCTTTATGATGCTCTGATTTTGTTATGTGTTTATTTTCTTCTTTCACCCTACATAATCAAACTCAACACTGAAGTTCATCGCCTTATTTATCCTTTGTTCCTATGAGGAGTTCTATCTACCAAGCATTGTTTTCTTTTGTTTTCAGGGGTAGACTCCATAGCCCTAGAAATATTATACCTTTTTTCCAGCAAACCTTAAAAAACTATCTCAAAATTCTAAATCTAGCCATCAATTTAAAGCAACCTGACTATCAGAGATCTAGTCTTAGAGAGAGCCCTCTCTAGATAGGAAAGGCTAGTTTTCATTCTTAAAGTTGGTTTGTAGGTTACCTTTTTAGATTGTTTCTTCAACCAACAATTTACTTAACGTTAAGAAACACCATTGTCTAAAAAAAAAAATCTTCATATTTTGATGCCTTTGAGTGCTCTTCAGTTCTGATACATTGGGTATCAGGTGATCCTTGATTGAATCTAACAAGATCCTCTTGGACTTGACCTCATTCTTCTTGAAATTTTCTTTTTCTTATTAATCTTCAAGTTCTGGAAGATCTTTCATTACATGATCTAATAGATCATTCTCTTCTAGAATGAGGAGAACTTTGTGCTTCCGGGATCTGAATTTATCTCCTCCATCCAATCTGTCTTCTACTCTCATGTTGGTAGACATTTTTTTTCGCTAGTAGAAACCATAGCCCCTAAAAAACTCAATTCTTAAAACTTCACCAAACTGTATGTTTAGGGTTTCAGGGGGTGTGCTAGAATAGGGTTCACTTCTCTATACAAGAATTATCCCCAACATCTTTGGGAAAGTGCTCAACAATATTGACAAGGTATTGTAGTTTCAGGGTATTGCAAGGTGTCATTGTATCGATCTTCCTTAGAGTGGTTAAATTGTTTTGAAGGTAACCATCTCTCATACCATGTTGGATTTTCCTTATTTACAGAGAATTAGTGTTACTGGTTTTATTTTACTTCATTACCATTCACATATATATCATGTACTGAGCAATAGCAACATAAACAACAGATAAAAAATAACACAAGAGATTTATCTCGGGAAAACAACAAATGGGAAAAAAAAAACAACCTTTCTTAGATAGATTTCATTCACAAAGACAGCCCAATAAGATAAACCCTAGCACAAGTGTTATCTCAACCAAAAATACCACCCCAGCTGCAGCAGCAGGAACATACAAAGGTAATGCACCTCCTTGAGGAGAAGAGCACAAGAGAGAGATACCAAAAGATTGAAAAAGAATAAATTATGCAGTTGCAACACTGTGTCACCTCCTCCAAACATGTGTCTTGCTTCTATGTAGCTAGGAGAGTGTGAGCGAGTGAACAAATGAGCTAAGGCACCTCCTTATTTATAGTCTTATTTTCCTTCTAGCTGGGTCGGCTTCTGTTCTAGGAAGGTGTCTTTTCATTATACTTTATTTTTCTAGGCCGAGTTCTCTTCTAGGGTATTTCAACATCTGTCCAATAGATCTCTTGCTTCTGGAATCTTCTTTGCATCTAAGAAATGTTATCTAGCAGGGAAATATCCTCCCTCAACTACCAAAACATCAACATCTTCAACATGATCCCTCTTTATCTCTTCAGGGAGAGAACCTTATCTCCTTCATCCTAGGTTGTTCTACTCAAGGCTTGGATTCCTTAGGGGGTTGGGTTTTGATTCTACCAAGGAACTTGATCAATCTAAAACAAGTCATAAATTTGCTCTTAAGCATGTGCAAGAGAAATCTTTTTGAGAAGTTTCTCAAGGAAGGTAGTGGTTAAAAGTTAATCTTGT
>SNQJ01S0044929.1:44683-58934 GCA_010110895.2 Picea sitchensis
GTTAATTAAAGTTAATGTACAATGAATTACAGTAAAGTTTACTCTCACCCTTGGTTTAATTGAATTTGATTGATAGAACGAATCTTAGTTAATCATTGATGTTGGTAGATTTAGCATTTTTAGTTCCGGTATTGATTGTGTCGTGCGGGATGTAGACACCTCCATGTTCCTCAGAACAGTCGCCAGCCCTGAGACCTTAAATGGTTAAAATCGATGGGAACCTGGGCTTAAGCGTTGATTATGTGTCTTGGAGGTCCTAACCATTGTAGGGTAGGACGGGTGGGTAGTCAGTCATATTATTGTATGTTGATTGTCGTTTTTTGCTTGCAGAGGTTTATGTGCATCTTAGATCTCTATGTTGTCATCACATTGCATGCATCATGTTCGTCGTCGTATGGCAATGTTGAGTCGAATGTATTTATTATCCTTGTACACACGCACACACACACACAAAAAAAAAATTGCACTTGTTATAAGAGGTTGTCGTCGTAACGAGGAGGCTCGTTACATATGGTATCAGAGCGGGTTCGACGCGGGACTTGGGATCGCTACGGCTTTCATTGACATGATTTGATTTACTGTTGTTGATTGAGTTGATTGTGTGCATGCATGTAAATCATGGTTAGAGGGCACCGCGGAGGCAGTCAACGGGGTGCTAGGCGAGGAGGCACGATGCCTCCAGTAGCATCCACACCTAAGGGGTCTTGCCCCCAGGGAGACGAGCAGGTTATCAGACAGGAGCAGATAGCAATTGGTGACGCAGTTGGGATGATGAGATATTTTCAGTACATGTTCGAGGCACTGATCAGACGCTTGGACAGAGATGAGGCCAGGGCGCCAGCACCCACTGAGGTTTCGCCGCGCGCTCCAGCCGTTACTGGTAGCATTCATCGTGAACTCGAGAGAGTCAAATTTCCCGAGTTCTTTGGTGCCCTGGACGGCACAGCCGCCAAGGCATGGTTGGAGAACATGGTCATGTGCTTCGCACTTCGCGATTATACCTCCAACATGAAGGTCCGCATGGAAATCTTTCAACTGAAGGGGAGCACCCTTCTATGGTGGAAGACGCTCCTACCACAGTTGAACATGGTCGTCGAAGACGTGTCATGGGAACTGTTCGAGGAACGGTTCCGAGAGAGGTACCTTTCAGAGGAATTCATTGATCATCATCTCAATGAGTTCACCGCATTATGACAGGGAGGTTGTATGGTGCCCGAGTACGAGGCACGTTTTATGGAGCTGCTCTGGTATGCTCTGCACCTTAACACAGAGAAACTTAAGGTAAACCAGTTCGTGTTCGGCCTTAACGGAAGCCTGCGTGAAAAGGTTAGGATTTTGATGCCTCAAACCATACACGATGTTGTCCAGAAGGCCCTCATAGCAGAGGAGGAGCTTATCAGTGGGGGTCAAAACAGGACTCCAGTGAGACCAGAAGGGCAGGGTTCATCTGGAACACCACAGCATTAGACACCAGGGAGACATACGTCGGGATATCGTGGCTTCTAGAGGAGATCCACTTTCACCACACCCCAGTGACCGCAGCCTCAACAGCAGACACCTTATCGGGGACCACAGCATCTGCAGCAGCATCGCTCGCAGCAGCAGCAGTTTAGTCTTGTTCAGTAAAACAGACCAGGGTTCCAGGCCGGTGGGCCTTCATCTTCTACTTCGGGTACCAGGACTACTGGGCCAAAGAAGGTGTGTTGGACGTGCGGGGAGCCACACTACGATCATGATTGTCCTATGGAGAGGACCAGAGTGTCTGGATCAGCCAGACCCACTACAGTGGGAGATATAGGCAAGGCCCATCAGATTCATGCAGCGGTGAATAACCGCCAGGCAGAGCACCAGTCGACTGTGCTCGAGATGAAAGGTACCATCGTTGACCAGACCCTTAGTGTTTCGATAGATCCAGGTGCTACTGAGAGTTTCATTTCTGGTGCAGCGCTAAAAAGGATTAAGGTAAACACAGTCAATCAGAATGAATTTAGCTTCGTAGAGATGGCTTCAGGAGCCAAACAGAAGGTTGGAGGAAAAGTTATGGGCTGTGCCCTTAACCTGGGAGAGTTTGTCACGAGGACCAACTTGTATGTTACGATCTTAGGATCTAATGATGTCATAATTGGTATGGATTGGTTGGACTCGCATGAGGCGATACTCAACTGTAAGATGAAATGGTTGAGCTTTGTCGATGACGAGGGATAGAGACGTGTGATTGTAGGATGGAACTAGGGAGTTTCCCTGAGGTTCGTCTCTTCCTTACAGCTACGGAACAGTATCCACAAGGGGTGCAAGCTTTATGTGATCCTTGCGCTAAAAGAGAAGGGAGTAGCGGAAGGTCTAGAACACCTTCCGATGGTGAGAGAGTTTGCAGACATATTTCCAGAGGAGTTATCTAGGATTCCACCGGAAAGGGAATTGGAGTTTACCATAGACCTGAAACTGGGGACCGAACCGATAGCAAGAATGCCTTACAGGATGTCAACCCTGGAGTTGCAAGAGTTGAAAATGCAACTGAAGGAGTTGCTGGACTTGGGACTTATACATCCTAGTGTGTCACCGTGGGGTGCACCTGTTATTTTCATACGAAAGAAGGACGGATCGTGGAGGCTTTGCATTGACTACCGTCAACTGAACAAGGCTACGATCAAGAATCAGTATCCCTTACCAAGAATTGATGATCTGTTCAATCAAATGAAGGGTGCGACGGTGTTCTCCAAGATCGATTTGCGATCAGGTATCACCAGTTGCGGATCAAAGAGGATGGCGTCCCTAAGACCGCCTTTAAGATGAGATTTGGACATTACAAGTTTATTGTTTTGTCATTTGGACTGACAAACGCCCCAGGAGTATTTATGAGTTTGATGAACGGGGTTTTCCACGAGTAATTGGACAAGTTCATCCAAGTATTCATTGACGATATTTTGATCTACTCTCGGACGACAGAGGAGCATGACGAGCACTTGCGCTTGGTACTACAATGTCTGCGAGAGCATAAATTGTATGGGAAGTTGTCCAAATGCTCTTTTTATCAATAAAGGATTCACTACTTAGGGCATGTCATCTCCGACAAAGGTATCGTCGTGGATCCAGCCAAGGTCGAGGCTATTATGGAATGGCCTGCGCCGATGAATGTCACAGAGGTGCGTATCTTTATGGGTTTAGTAGGATACTATCGACGATTTGTCGAGGGATTTTTGAAGATAGAAAATCCGATCACGGAATTGCAGAAGAAAAATAAGAAGTTTGTTTGGACCGAGAAATGCATGGAATAATTTCAGAGGCTTAAATAATTTTTGACAACAGCGTCGATACTAAAGGTCCCTAACATGGATGCAGACTTCTTGGTATGCACAGATGCATCCAAGGAAGGTTTAGGCGGAGTCTTGATGCAAGACGGATGAGTGATTGCTTACATTTCGAGGAAATTGAGAAGGCATGAGGAGAACTACGCGACGCACGATTTGGAGTTATTAGCCATTGTATATGCCTTGAAGGTTTGGATACACTACCTTGTTGGACAAAAATTTGAAATAAATACTAATCATTGTGGACTGCAACACATTTTTACGCAAAGCGACCTGAACGCGCGACAACGACGTTGGTCGGAATTGCTTAGCAAGTACGAATTTGAGATTTCTTACATAAAGGGAACAGTGAACCGAGTGGCATATGCTTTGATTCGGAGACCACGCATCTTTTTGGTGTTGCCCCTTCAGACGAATCTACGTGAGAAGATTCTCACTTTACAATGTGACGATGATTGGTACCAGGAGGTCTAGGGTTTTATCGGACAAAACACAATGATGGTACCATGATATGAGGGATATTCATTTGATAGTGATGGGTTGTTAAGGTTTAAAAGTTAGATTCACGTACCACCAAACGACGAGTTGAGGATGTTGATCCTAAGCGAGGCTCATAGAGCAGTTTACATGGCTCACCCGGGAGTCATGAAGATGAGGGCAGATCTTAAACCCTTATTCTTCTGGAGGGGAATGAAGGCCGACATAGTTAACTATGTGGCCAGATGTCTAGAGTGTCAGTAGGTAAAGGCTGAACATAGACACCCAGCAAGATTACTTCAACCACATGTCGTCCCAGAATCGAAATGGGAGGTTATTTCGATGGATTTTATTGTTGGATTTCCACTGATGGTAAGGAGACATGACTCGATTTTTGTAGTAGTAGACACTTTGATGAAGAGTTCTCACTTTATTTCTGTGCGTACGACGTATCAAGCACCTAACATAGCTAGAGTTTTCATCAGTGAGATTGTGAGGTTGCATGGCGTGCCTAAGAGGATTATATCCAATCGAGGATCGGTGTTTACTGGACGATTTTGGACGAGTTTCCAAGAGGCCTTGGGAAACCAACTTAACTTTAGTACTGCATATCACCCAGAGACTAACGGATAGACAAAACGAATGAACCAAACCTTGGAAGACATGTTGCTCATGTATGTGATGGACCAACAAAAGCGTTGGGAGGAATTCTTGCCACTAGTAGAGTTCACTTACAACAACAGTTACCAGAGCACCATTAAGATGGTGCCTTTCGAGTTTCTATACGGGTGACCGTGTCAGAGGCCTTTGAGTTGGGATCGACTTGAGGATAGGGTCCTAGTGGGACCAGAAGCGATCCAAGAAATGGAAGAACAAATGCAAACAATAAGACAAAGGATTAAAGAAGTGCAGGATCGACAGAAGAGTTATGTCGATGCGCACCGAGTCAACCGTAGTTATGAGGTCAATGAGAGAGTCTTCTTGCGGGTTAAATTGGATAAGAGTTCAATCAAGTTTGGAAAGGGAGATAAACTCTCTCCTAGGTTCATGGGACCCTTCAAGATTGTGGAGAGAAAGGGGCCCGTGGCCTATCGACTAGCCTTGCCTGATTCTTTGAGGCGTATGCACGATGTTTTTCATGTATCTATTTTGAGACATTATATTATTGATCCTACGCATGTGATTGACATGAGTTCCTTGCAGGTATCGGACGAGGGAGCGCTCACAGCTGAGTCGGTCTGCATCTTAGATCACCGCATTCAATAGTTACGACGTCGAACGGTAGATCAGGTCAAGGTCCAGTGGGACAATTATAGTCCGCACTCAGGGACCTGGGAGGACGCATATGATATGCGCCAGTAGTTTCCATTTTTATTTGATAGATAGACTTATGATACTGTGATACATTTATTTTGGCATTTATACCCTAAAACTTTGGGACGAAGTTTAGACCAAGAGGGGGTGTATGTAACATCCCTCTCTGGTGCACTGAGAAAAATTATTCTTTGAGGACACTTGCTCACAAGTGATCTTGACTATTATGATATTAAAACATTTGTCCTTGATTATGATGTGTTATGTTAGATGACATGATGTTTTACTGCTTTGACATAGACAGGTGCTATTGACTCGGTTTTACTGAGTGTGCAGGGTTTTGACCTTGAGGATGCAGAGGCATCGACGGGACCCCTTGGACTCCGGATCGAGTCAGGGAGTGTGCTTTTGGGGTTGATTGTTCCTATTTCTCACAATGATGCAGAAGCATCGCCAGCACATCAAGCGAGCCAGCGCGGAAGCGGAGGACAGCTGGAAAAGCCAGCACAAATTTTGAAATCTTTGGGATTGTTGCGCAAGTCTTTAATGAAGCCAGTTATGAAGGCACACTTGTATATTATAATGGACCTTGAGCAGATAGCTCTCATCCTTAAGTAGATAGTCGGCATTTAAAATAGTTAATGCAGGTAGATAGGAATTTATTTTCTAGATTAGACAGTTTTAGAAGCAGGAGGGAAACCGTATATAGACACCCTCATTGTACATTGTATCATTAGATTGAATTCAGAAGCAAGAAGAGAAGAGCAAGCAGAGAACTGTATGAAGAACACCCATGTACAGATATTTGAATTAATAGAAGAAGATTGATTCAAATTCATGGTTTTGTGTCTGATTCTCTGTGTATTGATGTTATGCTCATAAATGTTTGCTTCCTGTAATGCATTTGTTGTTATATGTTGTGTATGTGATTTCATGGTGGAATTGAAGTCTGAAAGGAAGAGTGAATGAGTTTCAATTGCTTCTCTATTTGAGCCAGAGAATTCCTGCAAGGAGTGTAGTAAAATTGTCCGCAAGGAGTGCGTTGACGGAAGGGTTCAATTAGAGATAGATTTTGTTCTCATTTCCTCGAAGGTGCAGTTAGACACAGTGTCGAGCAAGGAGTGCGTAGGCCAGAGAGAAGTCTCAGAGTTGCGATTATGAGCGAAGTACCGAAATACTGTTGTTGCAGGGGTGCGCAGAGTCAGGGGAGGCTGAACACTTGAAGTGTTTGCAGAGTTTCCGCAAGGAGTGCGATCAAAGGGTTTCCATTTCTAAGAGGCGGAGAAGCTGGAACAAGCTCAGGAGGAGTAGAGCCTTCAACCTACTGGAGGACCACACAGGAGGTTTCACATTAAGGAAATCCTCAAGGAGGGAGGAACGGCGATCAAGATCTTGTGAAGGGAATTGTGGAAATCTCGCTAGCCGTCAGATCCGACCGATCAGGGGGGAGGTTACGGCCACATCAGAGTTCGAGCTCAAAAGCCTGGTGAACCGTTGGATCAGCAGTTGAAATCTCGTCAACCATCAGATTTAGCAGGAGTTGCAACGGGGTTAAACCCTAGTAAGCAGAGGAGAAGCCCCAGAGGAGTCATCGGGATATTGAAGTCATCGGGAACTCCGGGAGTGAAGAAATCACAGCATCAGGAATCGTGATCCGCGATATCCCGACGAGCCTAGAACCGTCCATTAAGTGGGATGCATGTCAGAAGATCTAAAGCAGTCGGGGTTCGGAGTATCGGGGGTTTCGAATACAGAGTATTCTTGCATTTTGTAATCGCGATCCGCGATATCCCGACAAGAGAATTGTGTGGGCCACAACAGGAGTTAGTGGAGGACAGGTGGTGCGCATATCGGGGATCGGGAAAAGGAAAGTCCCGAATCCATCTACATCAGAATCCGCAATCCTGCGAATTTCGAAATCCTGATAGAAATAACGAGGAGTTGAAGAGACAGTTCATGAATGCATCGGAGTTTCGTTGCATCGGGTATCAGGAGTCAGCAAATCATAGTGCTTGACATCGCGAGTAGCGATATCCCGATAAGGAAAAATCCCGACAAAGTAGAAGTCCCGACAGGGGAAGATAAAGTCAGCATTGACTAGCCATCGGGTCTCGGGGATTCGAGAGCCTAGTGATCGACAGTGAACTTGCGAAGCCGCAAGTTCCGACCCTCTGATAAGTAAAGAAAGGGGAATCGCGGAGAAGAGAATCTGTGGGGTGCAGATTTCCCGATAGGGAAATAGAAGAACCTTAGAGTTCTTTGGGTCGAGAAGAAGAAGATCATGTGAGAGGGGACGTGCCCGAGGGTGCAGCTGCGTCACACAAAAATGCACTCCCCATAGCATTCGGTAATTTTCTATACAGGCACAGTGATGTGTATTGTTTGTGTTATTATAAGCTCTGTAAATTGTGTCCACTGCCTGCATGGTTAAGGCAGTTTATAAAACCTACGAACTCATAACATTTTATTTTGATTGTTGTTCGATGCTGACTGAGGTGAGCGGGTGGAAGCGACTTTTGGGTGTGATTGTTTTACTGTTTAGACCACAACTTGGAACCTGGTTGTTGTCGGCGTTTACACCTCGTTTCACCACCAGTTTGTGCCCACGACTGTACCGTCGCGCGGGGGTACTCCCCACTAACCGCCTGGGTACAACCTTGCTTTCCCATAGGGATGACCATGATTTCCTTCCTTTGATTCAGCTACCAGCAAACCTTCCTGGTGCGTCTCTGCATAGCGCCTCGCCTTACAATCTTCAGGAGCAACTGAACATCCTCGGATGAGCCTCTGTAGAATTTGTTTTTAATTGACAACTTCTTCTTTTTTTAAATTCGAAACCCCTTATGGCGCGTCATACAGCGATTGCAAATTCATCACCGACAACCCTTGCGTAGCGTGAGGAGTCTGAAATAGCGTTTTGCCTCTTAAACCGTTAGTGGCTTCTTACCTGGCTTGGGCCTCCTCCCAAGTTTTTTGTTTCTAAAAAGAAAACAACTGCAGTTGCCATACCATTTAAACGCCACGTCCTCGGCTTGCTCGGTTACCCAGTTACTAGAATCTAAAATGCTTGTTTCTTCGACCTTTTATTTATTTAATGGTAGCTAGTAAAGAGATGTTGTCAAACGGTTGAATAATCAAGGATATTTTAAGTTGGTAGTTTTTATTGTATTTTTGTTTCTAATGATTAACGAAGGTTGATAGCGCTGGGAAAAGATTTTATTTATAATTCTATATTTAAGTCTGTTAGATAGCGCTGGAAAGGATTTTATTAGAATGACGAATAAACAAGGTAGCTTGTAATTTTATTTGCTAGATGATAATTTTTTCATTGAGACTATTTAATTATTGTGGAATGATTTATAAATATAGAGGTAACAGGAATTATATAAACTTGGTAGTGATAATTAGTATTAAAATAATGAGCTTTTAATAATAGTATAAATGCTTTTATTGATAATTGGTTAAATTTCGATTGGTTATATGATTAGGTTTTGATTTAACAAGTTGCCACAAGTAGTTGTGAGTCATGTCAATTTAGGAGTTGGACCTAGATAAACCAGACTTGAATTTAGAGTTGTCATTATCTTGTAATTTGATTGTTATTATTGCAAGGTTATCATGATATAGAAGGTGATGTGGTTATGATTAGTCATGGAAATTTTATTGTATTGGTAGCATGCAAGAAGTATTGTGATTGATAATTTAATTGCAAAGTCATCATAATATAAGATGTGATGTTGTTATAGTAATGTTATTGTAATTTTATGGTATAGGTAACATATAAGATGTATTGAGATGATTAATTTAATTGCRGAGTTATTTTAATGGTAGYGTAATGTTGTTRTTATTTTATGGTAATGTTGTTGAGATTGTGTTGAATTGTTAACATATAATGTAATGTCATTAAACTAAGTACAATCAGTTGCTATGAGTTAGTAATTGGGGAACATCGATTAATGGAATTTAAATGGAGTAGTTGGTMTGAAATTAATGCCCATTTTAGTTATAGTAATGYGTGGTTAATTAAAGTTAATGTACRATGAATTACAGTAAAGTTTACTCTCACCCTTGGTTTAATTGAAYTTGATTGATAGAACGAATCTTAGTTAATCATTGATGTTGGTAGATTTAGCATTTTTAGTTCCGGTATTGATTGTGTCGCGTGGGATGTAGACACCTCCATGTTCCTCAGAACAGTCACTAGCCATGAGACCTTAAATGGTTAAAATCGATGGGAACCTGGGCTTGAGTGTTGATTATGTGTCTTGAAGGTCCTAACCATTGCAGGGTAGGACGGGCGGGTAGTCAATCATATTATTGTTTGTTGATTGTCGTTCTTTGCTTGCAGAGGTTTATGTGCGTTTTAGATCTCTATGTTGTCATTTCATTGCATGCGTCATGTTCGTCATCGTATGGTGACGCCAAGTCGAATGTATTTATTATCCTTGTACACACGCACACACACACACACAAACAAAAAAAATGCACTTGTTATAAGAGGTTGTTGCTGTAACGAGGAGGCTCGTTACATCACTCCTGAGTAGTTTTTCTTTCTCAAAGTAAGGTTCATTCACGAAGCCATCAGATCAGCGCAAGAGAGACTTCACACCATCAAAACTCAAAAGTGTCCTATCTCAATTCTCAAAATCGATCTATCTAAATTCTATGATAGGGTATCATGGCTTTACCTTTGATTGTTGCTTCCGCATATCAGGTTTGAGCTCCCCATGGTTAAATGGATAATGTCTTGTGACAACGGTCTCCTTCACAGCCTTAATAAATGGTGCTAGCTCACCCTTCTTTAAGTCTGGTCGAGGGTTTAGGTAGAGGTGTTCTCTATCACCTTATCTATTTTTACTCATTGTTGACGGCCTCAGTCGATCTCTTAAGGCTGAATAATTTGCAGGGTTTATGAATAGGTATACAAGAGCGCTTAACACATTTATTGTTTGTGGATGATGTACTAATATTTTGTTTGTGTGATGTATCCGAAGGTAGAATATTAAAAGATATATTGGATATTTTTTGTGATGCAACAGGTATGGATATCAATGCCACCAAGTCAGTTATTTTCTTCCCATAATTTTTCGAGGATGGGTGGCCTAAGTTGATCATTTTTTTCAATTTCCAAACTCATGACATGGGGAATGGTGTAAAATACATGGACTTTAATCTTAAACCCAACACCTATAGCATTTTTGATTGTAAGTGATTGCTCACACAACTTGAAAGGAGGATCAACTCCAGGTGCAATAGGTGGATCTCTCGAGGGGTTCGTTTAATTCCCATTAAGTCGGTGATTGAAGCCATACCCATCTATCAACTTTTACTTGCTCTAATGTCGAAGGTGTTAGTAACAATTCTTGTCCTAGGCACAAGAGTATTTAGGTCCGAAAGTTGCACGAGAAGCACCCAAGCGCAGCACGAAAAAATCTCGTTTCGGGCTTCCAAGCAAGTAAGCGAGCGAAATTATATTGTCAACGGTCTGGATTCATCCATAGGAGCAGATCGACGATCGACAAGAAATCGCGGTCAGCGGAGTCACGCCGAGATTAGTGCGATGGATAGCACCCATATTGCATACAGGAAAGGATAGAAACCATCCATCCAAAGGACGCGTGGTGCGAGATCTAGTCACGTCGGCGTTTCGGCGTTCGGGAGTTCGAAGGCGAAGGGTTACATGTCATTCTACATCTTGAAACCCTGAACCCCGAAGAACCGAAAGCACACAAAGTTGGGCCCGTAGTATCACAGAGTAGTCTTAGCCGTCCATCCAAAGGGGACACCTGGTGTGTGATTAGGCTACTCGCCTTTTGCCCATCGTGACTTCGAAGCACAAGGAGAAGCTCCTTTCATATCCCTGAGAAGCGAAGTGCCAAGAGCGTCCAAGACCTGGGCCCACAGTATCGCCAAGTGAGTTCAGGACCGTCAGATCTGAGAGGGACGGGTGGCGCCCAATTAAGCCATCTCGGCGTTTCGCTCATCACGACTGTGATAAGCAAGGATCAACTCCTTCCTATTCACGAACGTTGAAAACGCCTTTGAGAATAAACACAGGGTCACAGCCCGTGGACACTTGGGAAATAAAAGAGTTGTGCAAGAGGGGCCAAAGGCGTCGAGTTTAGTCACAGNCATCACGATCTCTAGGTGCCATCTGATTCAATGTCAATACTGGTTCTTGATAGGAGTAAATGAAGGTGAGAGGGGGTGGTTGAAACCTCTCCTCACTCATTAAGTGCAAAGTATGGAGGATCTGGCAAGCTGTCTGCCCGGGAGGGTCCTGTGTATCGATTTTTTCCAAAGACACCATGCTGAGTCCTCGACTAGCCAGAGAGGTCTGCACACGCTAACTCGACACTTAATGGCTCAACTACTCCCCTTGCAGGAGCCATGCGCAGTTAAGGTGGAGTCTGACAAAAAATATCCATCCGAGTTTGAATGAAACGACACCATGCCTTGGATGACTGAGCATGCCTCTGTTAAGCAAATTTTTCTAAGTATATAGACTCAGTATTTGTATTTTGTAATCCATCGATGGTTGAGCGAGGCTCCCAGTTGTAAAACTTTAATGAAGCACTGTTATTCCGATTATGCATGGACTCTTGAGACTTCTTGCCTTATGAATTTCAGTTTCTTTCACGTTTTTGTTTACACTGTGTTAGAGCGGCTCAGAATTGGAGAATCCAGTCGAGTTGTAACTGTTATAGGATGAATGTAGGTTGGATCACTGTAATAGTTGCATTGTTTCTAATCAGTCCCTGTGATTTTCTTAGCATTGAATGACTTGGAATTGGAGGATCCAGTCAAGTCCCCTTTTCAGTTTCTCGAAACCTTGAACCAAGAGGATCTTGCATTCAGATTTTTTCTTCTACACACTGCTGAAAGGCATGTTGCCTAAGGTAGTTTGCTCACTCCTCTCACCAAGTCCTCAACTTGCTCATCTTTAAATCAACTCATTGACTGAAGTTAGATCAATACCTCCTTTGTTCCTTACATACCGGACTCAGTTCCCGAGTTAGAGAGATATCTTCCCGATTCTCTACCCATTTGATCACCCATTAAAACTATCATGACATAAAAATGATGGGCGTTGGGCTCTGCTCCTGCAAGCAATCCAGGAGCGACTTCTAGCGCTAACATTTCGGGCGTCGTTGCCGGGGACGAAGTTGAAAATTTTCCCTGGGATTGAATGACATTGATCCTCTGATTCTGAAGGTGCATCAGGTATCAGAGCCTTTGAAGATTGCTACTATGCACTTGGCGACTCCATTGTGACGACTCCACTGTGGCGAACCTGTCGTGTTAATTGTGGCTTTCAGGGGCAGGCATACGCGGTCCCATCCATAGTTTCCTCTAGCTACACCTGAAACTGAGACAGAGGTGGTTCTCAGAAAAGGAAAGGCCTCTGAAGGAGAAGCTTCCACCGCCGAACTAGGTAATCCACCATCTCCTTCTGTAGGAACTCCATTTTCTCCTCCTCAGTTTCTTAACAGACCTTTTTCTGAAGTTTCCCGTTTCCTAAATTTCAGGAGTGTTCCTGCTGAGTTTTCCCCTCCTGGTCTCGGATGAGAGGGAAAGATCCTTGTCACTCCCCTCTCCCCTGAAGCTGTACCCTGGCATAGACCCAGGATCACAGAAGATTTCCCCACGCCTAGTTTTACCACTCCTCCTCTTGTTATTGTTGCCTCTTCTGCACAAAGAGGAGCGTCCGCTAACTTAAGCCCGTTAACCTACTCCCTAAATCCCCTATTGTTTCCCATTCCACTTAGAAGCCCATTCCCAATATCCCATGTTCACACTCCTTCTCCTCCAAGTTCTCCTCCACCTAGTATTCCTATGGCTGGTACTAATCCCCCTCTAAATAGAATGGATGCCATAGTCACTGCCAGATATGCTCCCTTAATCTTACCCCATCCTATGAATCCTCTCCCTGTTGAAGATTACTTGAAGTATATGCCCAAGTTCACTGGGGAAGGGGACATAACTGCGGAAGAGCACTTGGTTGCTTTCTACAGTTATGCAGACAACCTGAACATTGAAAATGAAGATGTTTGGATGAGAGTCTTCGTCTAGAGCCTAGATGGTGAGGTGAGGAAGTGGTTTAGAGGATTGGCTCCCATATTTATTGCTGGGATCGAAGCTCTGGATAGCGCTTTCCTGAGGCAATGGGGAGATAGGAAGGATTTCATGTATTACATGACAGAGTTCGGGTATTTGAAGAATATGGAAGTAGAGTCTGTCTCTGACTTCTCCAAAAGATTCAATAAGATGTATAATAAAATTCCTCTTGAAATAAAACCCTCAGAAGCCTCGGCCAAGATTTCTTATGCTAGTGTGTTTGGCTCCGATTTCTGTCTTTTATTGAGAGAAAGAAGAGCCACCTCCTTAGCTCAAATGCAAGATACAGCCATAGAGGTGGAATCTAATGTATTAGTAGCTGACGCAGATAGGAGAAAGGGAAGAATTGAAGCCTCAACTTCTGGCCCATCGGTGCCCCACCCTCAAGTGGATGAACTGACCAAGATGGTGAAGTCTCTATCTGCAGAGATGGAGAGATTGAAGGTGGAGGGGAGGCAAGCATACAAGGGCCTTTAAAATGTCGAAAACAAAGGAGGTTTCAGGAGGCCAAACAATGTTGCTTCCACAACTATGCAAAGAGAGAGGGGAAGAGACAAAGAAGACCAGAAAATTCAGGCCCCTTTTCAAAACAATTTTGTGGCCAAGGGGGAAGAAGGGGAAAAAGATGAACTTGATCCTGAAATCCATTGCCTCGGAGACACTCCTCCTTTTCCTCATCTCACTCAATCATCATACGAGGAGTCTCTCATGGACAGTCAGCTAAATGAACTGAGCAAGGGAGACAAGGCTAGTGGCAGCCAAGGTGGGTATGACCTGAGGTCCAAGAAAAAGACAGTAGCGCCTGAGGTTCCTGAGTGGTTCACTAGAACAGAGAAGCCTACTAATGAAATAGTAGACAATCACAGAGGTAAGAAACCTGACCCCTCTCTCCCATAGTCCAGGGCCATGTTCCTGAAATAAGACAAATCCCTAAGGTTACATATTCTTTTAATTTCGAGCATGAAATTCAAAAGATCAGAATCCCTGTGCCCCTGACCGAATTGATTAAACATGAAGGGTTCAAGAAATTATTC